>PVKN010033840.1:0-11951 GCA_004027915.1 Capromys pilorides
CCAAGTGCATCTGACCACTGCCCTAGGCTGAGAAGGACAAAAGTGTTGGAGGAGAGTTGGGAGAAGAGGGAAAGCAGAACTTCCAACTTCCCAGAATTCCCCTTTGCCTCTTGCATGCAGTTGATGGTGAGTAATTTCTCTTTCCTGGAATCAGTAATTCAACCAGATAATATTTACATAAGAATATCAGTCTGGAGCAGTTACCTTGTACAAAGGAGGCCATAATTAAAGGTATTATCAGCATTATGAAAACAGAGGAATGCAAACAAAATACACTTGAAAGTCAATCAAACTTCTGTTTTCAAAAATATTTATCAAAGTTACTGTTTTGTTTTCTTTTCTTATCTGTCAAAAGAAAGGAATAACATTCAAATGACCTGATTTGTTTTTTCTAAAAGCTATGTGACAAAGAAGTGTTTTTTAAAAAACAAACAAAGCATTCACTAATACAATAAAAATGTCTTAAAGATGTAAAAAGTGTGGGGAACAGAAAAAGCCCAGTCAGCAAGTTATATTTTTCCTAATTGCACATGAAATTGGTGCCTTTAAAAAAAAGTTTTCTTAAATGAAACAGTTGAGCATCCTATGGCGAAAATTTAGAACACTCAAAGTGCATTCTGTTTCAACTGTATTAGAGAGAGGAACTAAAATGGCATACTTTTAATGGCTCAGTTATTTAGTCTAAAAAGATAAGCAAGTACTTCCTGTATTCGTTTCCTACTGCTGTATAAAACTAACCTGAAATGTTAAGGCTTAAAAGAACTCATCCGGTCACAGTTCCTGTGATCAGGCTCTCGGTGCAGCTCAGCTGGGTCTTCTTAAGGTCAGCAGGGACCAGCACTGAGGTCTCTCTAGCATGCGGAGTAGGCGGTTTCCTTCCTCATCCATTTTTGGCAGCTTTTGGACAAAGCAGCGAGAGCGTCAATTGTTCTCTGGGCTGCTGCTTGGAAACCACCCTGGGCTCCCAGAAGCCACCCCCGCAGCCGCCTTACCCTCTGGTACACCCCAAAGGGGGTTCCCAATATGGCAGCTTACTGCTCTGAAACCGTCATGGGAGACTATCAGCTAAAATAAATCAGTTAGCAAAGGTAGTCACAGCGTCTACAACTCATCGCTTTTGCTATGTTCTTCCATTCATTAAACAGAAATCACAGGTCCCTCCCGTACTAAAAGGGAGAAGGGTGGACAAACCTGTGAATTGCAAGGGCCACGGACAGAGGAGTGGGGTGGGAGAGTCACCTTAGCTTGCTCGCCACGCTTCCTATGTGGTTACTAATTTGAAATTGTGTAACTGTAATGTAGTCAGAGAATAAAAGGCTGAAGTCATGCCTGAGTTCAAATCTCTGCTGGCACATTTCTGACATTCTATAATCTTTAGGCAACTTTCATTCCCTCCTTGAGTCAGTTTTTATGTTAGTAAAGTGAATATGGTCTAAGAGTTTACTTCAGTTGGAAGCCTTAAACGATATTAATAACTTTAATGCCCTTTAGAATAGTACCTGTCACATACGAAGTGCTCATAAATCTTAGTAAACAAAAAACGTAACGAGAAACCTTTAAAGATATTTAAAAATAAATACGAGCATTGGGCCGGCCCGATAGCTCAGCGGGCTAATGCTTAGGCAGACGTAGGCTGGACTGGCATGCCAGCCCCACCCCGGGGGCGTGCTGAGAAGGCGACTGAGACTGGGTGTGGTGGCATGCGCCTGTAATGGGAGGCTGTGAACAGGAAGGATCACTACCTGTGCAGTGAGACCCTGTAGACCCTGTACTAAATACATTTTAAAAAAAATAAAAATGAGTGTGAACAATTAAAGTTCTAGCGAGCTCTTCCCATACCCTCAGAAGTGGTTTTGCACACCTCTCATGGTCTTCAGACTCGGTGTTGAAGGCCACTGTGTACAGAATCATCCAGGTTTAGGAATCCTGACAAAAATCTTATACATGATGGAAAATATGCATTAATTTATACAAAACCACAGATGCTATAGCAGGAAGATGGCTTCTGAACCGTTTCCCTGACTTCCCTCTTTCTAGAGACCTGGTGCCAACAGTACTCGGCCTCAGGGTACAGGAAGCAACAGAAGTACGACACTTCCTTCAAGCTCAAAAGAGCAGGCATGGGGCAAGAACAGTTTCACTTTCTTTACCCTGGGAGAGAATGTTCTATATTTAATTCAGTTCCATCATTATGCATCATTATTCGGGAAAATATTTTACCAGTTTTGCTGTCATTTTAGTTATACCGATGTCTGACTTTCATATGATATATGTATTACATACAAAAATCCATACAAAAATACCTAAAAAAGCAATCATGTGGAATTGGTGGGTATAAGACATATTTACTGAGGATAATCCCCATAAAAAGAATAATTGAATAGTACTTAATCGTAGTGAGATGATACATAACGTACTAATGTTATGCAAGTCCAATGGGCATTGTCAAATGATTAGATCCCCCATTTAAGGTCCTACATAATTATCCTTCCCATTATGGCAGAGGCCTTGGTGCCTTTTGTTAATCAGTATCACTCTAAACCACTGTGGGACGTTCAGCCAATCAGACCGCTCAATTATTGTGGTTGAATGGTCTTGACCTCATGAATATGAATAGAGGACCCGCACAATAGAGCAGTACTTTTAATGACAATGCAACTGCCATGAGGGATGAAAGAAAGTGTGGATTAAAAAAAAATAATAATTAAAATTGAAATGAGAAAAATCATAATTAGCTGTGAGGATTACATAAATTCGTTAAAATGTTTCTCACTTGCCTTTTGGACAAAGAGCTGGAGTGAATCATTTTGTACTTTGTTTCCTCCAGATATGGCTGTCCCAATTGCTGACAGCTGGCCCTTTCTTGCATCTAAATAATAGGAAGACCTACATCAATATTTGGGAATCAGAAGCAGAGCATGAAAGTTCAGATATACTCTTACACCAAGTGTCCTGAAGCTTAGCTGGAGACGTAGTTTGAGAAGTGAGCAGCGGTTTGCCATGACACAAAGGCAGTGCACAGATCAGTGCACCCTGCGGAAGCCTCAGACACTCTAGCGCTAAACAACAGTGTGGAAGAAGAGACGGTATACGGTATACGATGATGACTCAGCCCTCTGTTCCATTTTCATTGTTTTCATGAAGCTTTTGCTTCATAAGTACGCAAAAAGATAGAGTAAAATAATAATAAAATCAATGAGAAAAATCAACACAATGAACATGAGAGTATGGTAATAAAGGAAGACACCGTGAAGCTAATTCACAAAGATACAAACTATGAAACTTTGCACAGAGGGAGATGTGATGATCCGAATTCATTCACGGAGTGAGTCCGGAAGTTACAAGGGTTGCATAAGGAAGCAAAGGCATCTGACAACTTTCACTAAATGCTGTCAACTTTGAAAATAGTCGTGTGGCTTCGCCCTCGCATCTGTGCTCACCAACTGAGTCGTGTATCGATCTGTGCCCGATTATGGCAAGTGGACAAGGCAAACATCGTGCCTGCGTGGTGAAATTAAGGATCCTGATTGAGATGTGGAGCTTCCTTGAGTAGATGAAAGTTAGGTTCAATACCGCTTAGTTCACAAGCCAGTGGAAAATGAAGATCTGCCAGAGCAAAGGCAGCTAACAGCTAAATAAAGAAAAATGGAGGGGGAAGACACCACTAGCGCAGGCTTCAAAAGGAAAGGATTTGAATATCAAAGGATCCAGACAAGCCCTTGGGAGAAATTATGGAGCTCTTGAATATTTCTTCAGAAATGACCTTCTATATTTTGCTATGAAAGTCAAATGCGAAAGATGTCTTACTAATGTATCATATAATTTTGTCAGAAAAAAGCAAATAAAAATCAAGAGAATTTGACCTTCATGATAAATTAGCACACTGTTTCTAAGTATGCTAAAAGAAAAAATAAACATTTTCACAATTTTATTGTTATTTTTAACAAACTATTTCTATCATATCTTTCAAGTCCTCTCCCACTCTCTACCCAGTCACCATGATCATTTACTGGAAAATGTCTCTGTTTTAAAAGGTTTTTTTATTTAGTGTTAATTAATGCTGATTATAAAGTTCTTGGAAGAATGTGGCTCAATTTTCTTGTGTAAAGTCCTGACAGAAAATGCTATCAATGACATGATTCACAGTATTCCAGAGACCCTCAAAAAGTCAATTGTTTAAGATTGGAAATTAGCATTTATTCTTGACTCCAGGCTCCTAAAGTCTTACACCCACAATACGTGTTCTCACGACAGGTACCTGCACGATTTCCATGGAGCTGTGGTATAACTTAAGGACTCCTCCCCAGAACCCAGCTATTAGATAAACAAATTTTGTATATGACATGTTTTTGCCTTAATTCCCAACCCTTATACAATCTACTTGAATCCCAAAAAATGAATTTTTAGTATTATGAAAAAACTGTAGATTTTTAAATGAATATGAACAGCAAAATGACCTGTAAAATTTCTTTCCAAGAAAACCTACACTTGCCACCCTAAAGGAAGGCACTGATTTCATGGTGGGACTTGAGCGTGAATCTCAGAATATTAGAAATTTTAATGTTTGCAACATGATTCTGTTTTCTTTCTTTCTTTTATGTATTTGGGGTAGGGTCTCACTATGAAGCTTGGATTAGTGATCTTCTGTTTTTCAGCCTCCCCAGCCCTGGAATTACATGCCTGTACCACCATGCCCGGACTTGGTGGCCAACTCAGTGTATCGGGGGTGGGGCTGGCTCAGCATGTGGCACCCAGGACTGCACCCCGGTCCCTGTGCTTGCTTAGACAGGTGCATAGTTCAATGAGCTCTCTCTCCAGCACTCGGCTATGGTTATCAGTCATTATGAAACCAATGTTTTTGAGCCCTAAATTCTACCTGGAGTGCCAGCATAAGCACAGACCCATTGGCCATGTGAATTCTTGGCCCTTGCTCCACATTTGTAGGTTAGAAACTGTTGGGGGCTAGGCATCCACAGTCACCTCACAGTGAATGTATTTGAGAAACACTGATGTGGAAATGAACGCCCTTCAGTAGATCCTCCTTGCATTTAACTTCTCTGCTAAGATTTCAATGGATTTCAGCCTGATGAGCAAGTTGTAAGTAGATTTCAGTGAGTCTGAAATTAACCCTTGCAAAGCATAAAACCTGCTCTTTTGCTAGATAAATTCAAAACCAAAGGCTCTAGGTATCAGTTGAGCTTGGATCATACTCTGTATTGTATCCACAAGGACCTGAATCCTCAAAAGCCATGTAGGAAGGCTTTGCAAAGATCAGCTTAACTGAACTGGAGCCAAGTACCCAAACCCTCCCTTTTACCCGTTCTGAGTTAGGGTGACTCAGAAAGGGAAGGCACAGGAGACTGGGGAGAGGGACAGCGTGGCAGCTGTCTCTGCCTGAAGGCCCAGGGAGGTGTCTGAAGCTGTTGGGTTTTGCCCTTTTGGCTGGTGCCCTGGCTCCTGTTGCTAGCAGAGGGTGGTGGCAGGACTCACACCTGCTCTGCCTCACTGGCTCTTCTGCAGGTTCTCACGGGACTGGGACAGCCCTATGTGCAGCTCCCTGGGGAAGGTCTCCAGCTTCTTCTGTAGGGCGGACATCAGCACCACTGAGGGTCCACACAAGATCTCAGTTTGTCTGTCCCCACTCACAGTCACTTTACTTATGAGAAAACTAAGACTCAGGCAGGTCTCCTAGCTGGCCAGACTCTGAGTATTTTAGGAATTTTTTTTATTAGTTTCTCCTCTAAACAGATGAGAAGAGAGATTTGACTCACACAGTAAACCCCCATCCCTTCAACTCATTTCATGTTCATTAAATAAACTTATCATGATTTTCCCACTACTAGACACTTTTTATTATGAAAGTAAAATATTTATTGGAGGAAAATTGAACAATTCAGATAAGTGTAAAGAAGTGAATAAAATCAACCAGAATCCCATCAATTAGGTAATTTCTTTAAAAATAACTTTCTATTGCTTCTACGTCCTATAAAAATAAAATCCATTTTTATAGGCGCTCTGCTCTCTCCTCTCCTCATTTTAAATGCATGTCTGTTTCTATTAAACATAAGATGATTTCAATTTAAGTTTTATGTAAGAGTGGACTCTTTGGTGTAAGTAGAAATGTCTAATATTTGAAATGCATTCGTTTACTTCTGGTTAACATACCCAGAAAAAAGCTTATATATGAGTTTTTAAGTGATGGCGGTAGAGTTCTCCTTTAAGAGTTTCTGATCAGTTTCTGTTTGCATCCCGAAAAAAGGCTTTTCCACTCTTTTACTGAGATGCCACAAAATCAGAGAGGCTAAGAGCTTCGATGTTAATTCACTCTTTCATAAGCTAAATGCAAGTAGGAAAAGCTTACAAGGCCCCCTCGGATATAAAACTTGCCCAGGTTCCTGGACTTGAGCTCGTAAATGGCTCCTTTATGGAAGGAAGTAACCAGCGGGTCAGAAACCAGCACCAACGAGTATGAAAAGCCTTGCTTTTCAGCTCTTTGTGGTCTGAAGGGATCAAGGGGTGTAAAAGGAAGTGGGTTGTGAGTGTGAGCATCATCATTCATCATGAGATTCACTCCTTAGCCCATGACCTTGCAAATGCTAAACTCTGCAGTGGCATCGTGGCACCGTGCTTTGATCTAATAGAAAAATGAGAGTTGTCCTGCTTTCTGAGCAGCACTCCTCAAGTCAATTAATTAAATGAGTGCAAATTCCTGAAGTAGGAGATTCAGATCCAAGCTGAGCAGTTTCAGAATATTAGACTAGAAAAAATGAGAAGGACATCTGGAGAAACTGAAAGGGGGCAATTTTTAAAGAAATGACAAGTAATTCTAATTCTATATTCTGTACCCAAAAAGCTGTGTTAAACCCCTACAGGTCTGGCCCACATGAATTATGGAGGCCCTTTCCTTTGCCAGTGCTTATGTATTTTATCGCTACTGTATCTGTCCTGCAAGTGTATAAAGTCTATAGATTCTGGAATGAGGTATTGCGTAGCTTACATACTATTGCCAATTGACCTGGATTTTTGGTAGGACTAGAGACACCTGGATATTTTAGGCACTGAGCTTTTAAAGAGCGGAAGCACACTATTTATTGGAAAAGTTGGTTTGGGTTGCATTTGATACTACAACAGGGAATCAATTAAAAGATCCAATGCACTCATAGTCCCCATGAAGCAAATTCCCTGTATAACCCTTTCCAAGAACTCCTTAAAAAGGTTGAGTAAAATCCTTGAAAATCATAATTCAAGCCCCCCAAAAAAGGTACATTATGAAAAAATAAGAAGAACTAGGCATCCATCAGACAGATCCCTTCAGGAGGACTCCTTGCCATATGAGGTCTCCCTGAAGTCATTGAACCTGGCAATTGCCTGGGCCATAGCATTCCAGACCCTCAACTAACTGTGGGTCATGCTCCCTATCTCCTCAGCTGGGAGGCCCTGCTTTCCTCTTGGACTGTTTGTCTTCCCAATTAAACCTTCCTCAAAGCAGAAAGCAGACCCCACCTTTGGTTTCCACACGGAGAGTAATAAAGTGCTGCACAGCAAATATTTGTCTGGCTATTGCATTTTGCCATTGGGACTGGGGAGGCAGAGCAGTGACCCAGTGCCTGCCTGGCAAGTGCAACATCGTGAATTTGATTCCTGGTTCTGAAATACAAAAAGTAAACTAAGTAAATATTGCTATATGTGTTAAGTGATTACTAGGAAGGGATTATACATTCAGGTCATGAAACCTCATCCTCTCCTTGCTCTCGCTCTTCTTTCTGCTTCCCTTTGCCTGTCTTTTCTCCTTTTTCCTGCATGTGTGCAGTGTGATGTGGAGTAATTTTACTTTTCTTTCTTCCATCCTGGTGGCTGACACCAGTGTCTCTCATAGAGTATGGAACAGAAAGTAGAGTTTCAGTATTCACTTATGACTTTAACAGTGATCAATGCCTTTTTTCCAAATAAGCTAATTTTCTCTTGAAAGTAAGGAGGCCTGTTTTATAGTATATTTTAATTAGAATAGTTTGACGAATTTTGACAAATTTATACAGTTAGAACTATCTCATTGTTACTTATCCTCATTGTTACTATGCAACTCTTAGAGATGGACTAAAATGTCTTTTGTACAAACGGATATGTATATGACTTTGGGGATCCAGGGGCAGAATGGTATGGTTTGTGTCTAGTTGTCCCCCCATAGCCTCATGCAATCATGGGGCAGCAACTTTTAGAGTTTGAGACTAACTCATGATCCACTGGGCCTTCGTACTGCTGGGATTATGGATGTGTGGGGCAATAGCCTGAATGTATTTTAAGAGAGACAGAGAAACAGATTCTCTCTCTGTTGCTCTCTCTGTTATCTCTGTTGCTATTATTGCTGTTCTGCTGCCATGAACTGCTGGCCTCTGCCATGTGTCTCTCTGCCTTGGATCCAGCTGAGTGTGGACTGAAACCTCCAGTAACTGTGAGCTAAATAAACCTTTCCTTCCTTCATTTTGAGTGTCAGGTATTTGTCTCAGCAATGAGAGAAAAGTAACTGAGACAGAATTCGGTACCAGAGAAGTGGGTTCATTGTTGTGACTAACCTGACCATGTGGATTACAAGTTTTTTGAAGTGGCTTATGGGAAGAGATAGGAAAGATTCAGAGAGGTTGTCTACTTGCAAAGAGCTGGAAAGCTTCTATAGCAGAGATTCTGGTCAGAGCTCAGACTAGCAGACTGTCTGGAAGCCTGCCTATAAATAATGGCTAATGGGAAGAGACAGGAAAGGTTTGGAGATGTCTTCTACTTGTAAAGAGCTGGAAAAGCTTTTGCTGTTCTGTAGGGGAGATTCTGGTCAGAGCTCTGACCAGAAAACTGACAGAAGGCCTGGCTGTAAAGACCAGGCTGGGAGGTTTCTTCTGAGAAGAACTACATCAGTTGTTGCACTCCAGATGATCTGTGCTATGGTTTGGCCCAAAGATTGTCTGAATTTTGCTCATGCCCAGAGACTTTGCCAAAGACTGAGATTAAGCATGGCAGACTGATTAATCTTTCAAAAGATATTTCAAAGCAGCCAAATATTGGGGTGGTAGTATGGTAGTTACTGGAACCTTTTAGCCAGATTTATATTGAAAATCAAGAGCAAAGAGCCAAGAAGGATGATTTAAAATTTAAGTTTGGCCAGAAAATGAGCTCTAATAAAGCTGCGGACTGCAAAGACAGAGATGGAGAGGATCTCCATTGCTGGGAAGGAACTAGCAAGTTGAAAAGAAGGCCTGAGGGCATCACAGGAGGTGGCAACTCTCTACCCTTTGCAGCTCTCCACCCTCCTCCTCAGAAAGGCCAGAGACTCTGCCTTGAGAAGAAAGCCATAGAGTCACATATTCCAGAATAGTGGCAGTTGCCACACCAGGTTCGAAAATGGTGCCAGCATGCAAAATTTGTTCCTCAGATTCAGGGTCATAATGTTCATTAATTCAGGCACTCAATCCCTACAATCAAGACAGAAGGAATCCTGGCTACTGCTCCAACTGGCAGCAGACCTTCGTATCATCCACATGGCATTGGTTTTAGGTGCATTCAGAATGCAGAAGTTGTGAAGTTAAGAATGTTTCCACCTCAGTTTCAGAAGACCAGGCATTGTGGCCCTGAGAGGGCAGCGTGTGAGGTTGTGAGTGAAAAGCCTATTAAGAGGAAACTTCAGAAGTTTGGAAAAGACAGAAACATGGATGACCTAAGGGAAACTGCAAAGAGAGAGTAAAGCCAGCCTAAGAGAGGAGCCATGTGAGCTACCATCAAGAGTACCATAGGGATGGAGTCACATAAGGCCTTTGAGCTCACACTCAGCACAGACTGCTTCAGATGATCAGTTGGAACTTTGGGATTTAATGTTTGCCCTGCTGGATTTTGAACTTATGTTTTGTATTCCCCTGTTGTTTGCAACTTTTGGAATGGTATATTTATCTTTTGCCTTTGAATGTTTTTTTGTATGAGATCTCACAGTTGAGAATTTGCCTTGGATCTTGGAGGAGACTTGGGACTTGAACTTTTCAGCAATGCTGAAACTTTTGAGACTTTGTCAACTCTTAGAGATGGACTAAAATGCCTTTTGCACAAAGGGATGTGCATATGACTTTGGGAATCCAGGGGCAGAATGGTATGGTTTATGTCTAGTTGTACCCCCAAAGAATCACGCAATCATGCGGTGGTGACTTGTAGAGTTTGACACTAACTCGTGAGCCACTGGGAATATGGATCTTAGTACTGCTGGGATTATGGGTGTATACACCTTCCCCAGCCTGAGGCAATAGCCTGCATGCATTATAAGAGAGACAGAGAAACAGTTTCTCTCTCTGTTGTCTCTGTTGCTATTGTTGTTGTTCTGCCACCATGAACTGCTGGCCTCTGCCTTGTGCCTCTCTGCTTTGGATCCAGCTGAGTATGGACTGAAGCCTCCAATCACTGTGAGCTAAATAAACCTTTCCTTTCTTCATTTTTGGTGTCAGGTGTTTGTCCCAGCAATGAGGAGAATAACTGAGACTCCTGTACTGAAGTTGGTTTGTTTTTACTGTTGAGTCGAATAGTATGGTTTAGATATACTCCAGCTGATGGGCATTTTGTTGTTTACAGTTTTGGGCTAATGTGAAAAAGCTGATCGCAAAGGTTGAGGAGAGCTCAGCAGTCTAAGCACCTACCTGGCAAGCTCAAGGTCCTGAGTTCTATCCACCACATTCCATTCAAGCCCTCAACCAATGTGCGTTGGTGCACACCACTAATCTCAATGCTGGGGAGGCTGAGACAGGAGGATTGCTAGAGTCTGAACTGCATAATGAGACATTGTATAAAAAAAAATAAAAACAAAACAAAACGGAGAAAGCTGATCTCAAAATGTGGGTATGTATTTCCTTTTATAAGAGACTCCAAATGCTTTCTGAAAGTGACTACACCATTTTACACTTATATCAACAATTTAAAAGGTCTTTAATTTTGTATATGGTTAGATTTCTAAATTGTAAGAAAGTGTAGCAGGTTTTTTTTTTTTTTTAAATCACATCTATATGGAGTTACTAGAATATCAGTGATTTATGGAAAATACCAGTTCCATGTTAGGTCTAAGGCATTTGATATTCAGAAAGACAGTGATGTTAAGTTCAAGGACCTATTTTATAGAGTGATAGTATCACTAAGCTTCTCTTCTGGAGCATTAAGAACTTAAGTTGGCAGATTAAAAAAAAATTAGAGAAAAAGAAGGCTACAAGGATAGCCAATATTTTGGCCCTAGCCCCTCAAGGTCAGTGAGGACTAAGGACCTAAGAGAATCTGTACTGCCACTGAGTGTACTCCACTCAGTGGAGTCCAAAATTTTCTGTTTAAGGAGATTATGGGGCCACAGAGGAAAGGGATCAATGATGTATAATGTGCCTAAGGAGAGTCACCTGGAGATAAAACATTCTCTCAGGATTTCACAGAGAGCAAACTAGTTAAGCAATGGCCATGACTCATCCAGACAGCTGACACTGACAAAAGTTCTACAAAATGCTATACATGGTTTCAAGGTTAATTCTGAGGGGATTTGACTGACTTTGTCAGATACAGAAGTTACATGTCTTGCTATGTAGGTCTTGCTTTATCTTCATCTTAACCATTCAGCAGAAAACTTTAACCATGAGGCACAGAAAGTAAAGCCAGATTAGCATGCTGATCTGTAAAAGGTTCAAGTCAAGCTTCTGACATTCCCAGTTTTGCCAATAATCCACTACTATTATGGAATATTGGACTATGTATACAACTACTTTCTGTTAGTTCAATGAGCAGAAATATTTGTACCAATAGTGTTTAGAAAAATTATCATGTCTGCATCTTTTATGAGGAACAACTACTATGAGACAAAAAAAAAAAAAATAGCTATACCATTCTTTAATCATCAGTTGATAGCAAACAAACTGAAATCTGAGTCAGACTATTTGTATTTGAAAGACTATATG
>PVKN010033841.1:0-11950 GCA_004027915.1 Capromys pilorides
CTAGGAAGTCTGTGGTAGGGGGATGAAGGATCTGTGCTCGCAGGCTGAGGGATGGAAACTGGAGCTAAAAACTAACACACAAGGTAAGCACCAGAGCTCCCCCAGAGGTGCCACAGATGTCCTCAGCCATAGTGAGGTCCCCAGCTCCTCCAGCGATGAGGAAAGTGAGTTCCCATCAAGAAAGCCAATGTGACAAGCCTCTCCAGGAGGCTGAGCAGTGCACCATCTTCCCCTCTGGAGCCAGGAAGCCATCGATGCTCAAGATGAGGACCAGAGCTCCTCCAAAGTTCATTGGGAAAGCCAGCATGACAAGGTCCTCCAGCAGTGCAGCCCAAGAGAGTTAACTAATGGCTTCCAACAGTTTTAGCAGCTTCTCCAAATAGCAGCCCTAAAAACATTTTGGCACCTTCTCCTATTCTGCCATTTTTGGTTGCTGTTGTACCGGGGACTGAACTCAGGACCTTGTTCTTGCCAGGCAGGTGCTTAGGCCACCAAGCTATCTGCCCAGCCCCCTATTCTGCCTTTTACGTTGCTAGCAACACCCCTCAGGTGGGCCTCCCGCACCCAGCACCACACTCCTTCAATTCAGCTGAGTATAATAAACTAACCACCAGTTAGAAATCCACTATAGCTCTGTAGGGAGACCCTGTCTGTCTGTCTGTCTGTCTGTCTATCTATCTGCCTGCCTGTCTGTCCCCCCCCCCCAGCTAAATAAATAAATAAATAAGGAGAAGGGTGGAACAGGGGAGGAGGGGGAAGGGGAGAGGCAGGACCAGAGAGGAAAAAGAGGAAAGAAGGAGGAGGAAGAGAAAGAATAACAAATTTGTGTTTAGTTCAGGGCTCAAGGCTTTGTGAGGGACCCTGGTCACTCCCTCCATCCTCAGGTGGGCGGCAGGTGACAGCGTTCTCACACGACCCAGTGTCCCTAGAGCCCTAAGCACTACACTCCAAGGAGCTAGCTTACTATACTCCAACCCATGGCGGATGGATGGCCTTGACCACCTGGGACCTAGGAAGAGTGACAGATGACTGAGGTGTGTGGGGGCATGTGGGATGTGTGGCCCTAATAGGACAGTGCATATCAGTGAGTAGCATGGCGATAGTCCCCTGGCACAAGTGACAGCGCCAGCTCTGGGAGGAAGGTCTGGGCTAAACACCACTGTGGCAGGCGTGGAGGTGGAGTCAGAGCAGCAGAAGGTCAGCAGGCTGGAAGCATCCAGGTCAGGACAGAGTGAGGGCCAGGCCAGGGCCTGCGTTTTAGCTAAGGGACCTGGGGGAAGGGTTTTCAGTTTTGATCTGCTCTGAATTTTTATTTTCAGGCTAGGGATGGAACCCAGTTCCTGAAGCCTGTTAGGAGGTATGCTACCAATCCTTTGAATTTTTGATATTTTTATTTTAGGTGCTAGAAGTATGGAGAACAGAAGGGATTCCTAAGCACAGTCTTCCCAGGGTCTCAGTGTTAATGACTCCTTAATCCCTGGCCCCTGGGAAGGTGGCTTTATTTGGAAATCACACCTTTGAGGATGTAACCCAGTGAGACTAATCCTTCTGGTTGGGTCTGGGACAATCAATTGTTCTTGGAAGAGAGGAATTTGGATTCTGGGAGGAGGAGAGGCCTTGTGAGGACCTGGATGGCTTAGTCGAGTCAGGCTGGACAGATGCCAGGAGCTAACGCTGGAGCCTTCAGAGAGAACCTGGGTGGCCATACATCAAGGAAATGGGTGGTGGTAAACGTATGTTGGAAGTTTTAGCCTTTCAAATGTTTGGCAATTTGTTAAAACAGTCCAGATATTTACATGTTTAAATTTTTTGATGTAATTTCAGACAAGGGTGATGGTACACACCTATAACCCCAGCACTTTGGGAGGCTAAGACTGGAGCCTCAAGATTATAACCTGAGAAATTTAGTGGCTTAGCAATATTCTGCCTCAAACTGAAAAGGACTGGGATGTAGCTCAGTGTGAAGGCTCTGGGTTCGATTCCCAGTACCACTCCCTACCCACCAAAGGAAAGAAAAAAGAAAAACATAAGTTTGGCAAAAATAGTACAAAGGATTACTGAATCCTATTATCTAATTCTCCAAAAATTAATATTTCTGCTACATTTTCTCTCTCTGCACATTTGTGCAGTTTCTGTGTCACCCCAACAATGCCTTTCTTTTTTTTTTTTTAAATTTTATTTTATTTATTTATTTGTTTACTTGTTGTGTTTGTTTGTTTCTTTATTTATTCATTTTGTGGCTGGCTCAGCCTGCCCTGGTGGTGGCGCTGGCGCAGCATGTGGTGCCGGGGATTGAACTGCAGTCCCCGCAGTTGCCTGAGCCCTCCTAAGCAGGCGCTTTAGACCACTGAACCACCTCGCCGGTCCCCCAACAATGCCTTTCTACCCCCTCATTTTCTAAAAATAAAGAATCGTGGTCCATACAGTCAGGGTTGGGAGCCAGCACTGTGGTGAGACTGTCCCTGCCCTCCAGCCCCTGCTCCTTGCCACTAGCCTCTGCAGTACCCTTCCCAGCAAATCCTCAGAGGAGCGTTGTGATCAAGGGTCCTGGCTTTCAGGGTCCCTGATATTTATAACACTTCCTTAGTCTCTCTCTATTTCTTTCTTTTTTTTTTTTTAACTGAGAAAAGTTTTATTTTTAAGAGGAAACAAACAGCATTAACACACATCCAAATGCCAGCACAAGGGTTCACTGTTTTGCATGTGAACACAGCCCTCGGGCAGCAGGTGAGCAGGTCCACTGATGGAGGACCGCAGCTGGTGCTGTCCTCACCAGACACGTGCTTAGCTCAGAAGTCGCAAGGCCAGGAGAAATGGCAGGTGGGCGACCCCAATACCCTTCCCCCTACTCTGATGTGCTCGCATTCTGCTGTCAAGAATTAAAATAATCGGTGGATCATTTTACAAAGAACTTTAATATCGAAAAACACTTCTAGAAGTCCAAATCGGATTCAAGGCCATGGCTGAAGTTCTATAGGGAAATGGGGAGCTAGATTTCACAGGACAGCAGGCACTACTCTAGTCATCTGTGCTTGCAGCGGGAGACATGACATAGGTCTTAATAGAGGCTGGTCTTCTTCAGGATGCACAGGAACTCCTGCTTGTTGACCTCGCAGTCTCCATCTCGGTCGGCTTCATCAATCATCTCCTGAAGCTCCTCATCAGTCAGGTTCTTGCCCAGCTCCTTGGCTTCAGATTTCTGAATGATATTGTTCTGGTTTCATCATCATCGAAGAGCTTGAATGCTTTCAGAATTTCTTCCTTGGTATCTTTCTCAGACATTTTCTGAGTCATCACCGTCAGAAAGTCACTGAAGTTCATTTTTCCTGTCTTCTCCTTATCAATTTCGCTTATCATTTTCTCAATTTCTTCTTTCTTGGGCTCAAGCCCAGGGCTCTCCTGGCCACCTTTAGTTCCTTTACATTGACGGTCCCGTCCCTGCTGCATCAAAGAGATCAAACGCTTCCAGGATTTCCTGTTTCTGCTCTTCAGTCAGCTCTGGCTTAGGGCTCATCCTTTTTTTTGGGGCACCTGACGCCATGTTTGACTTTTTAAAATTGGAGGCCATTGCAGCTGGACTCCAGGGCCGTTGTTAAGGTGACCTCTCTTTGTATTTCTAGATATCTGCAATGCTGGAGTGTTATGAACCGGATATTGTAAAATATTTTTGACTTTGATTTGGCTGATATTTCCCACTGGATGATGTACCTTGTGTGTAGAGAAACCAGAGACTGAGCTCATGGATTTCATAGCGAGCTATGTCCCCTGCCGTTTTTATTTTTTACTTTGACGTAGGGTCTCCCTCAATTGTTTAGGTTGTGCTCAAACTTGCAGTCCTCTTGCCTCAGCCCCCAGAGTGCCAGGATTAGTGTGCACAGCTGTGCCTGGCTGGAATGATGCACTTTGGCAAAAGTGCCACAGGAGGCTGCCAGTTGGTGTCAGGCTCACACAGCCCACCTCCTTGACAGCTAGGTTAACTTTGATCCTCTGGGTAAGGCGTGGCTGCCAATCTTCTTTACTGTAAAGTTACCAGATTGCTACTTGTGATTAATAGTATCTTGTAGGAGAGACTTTATAACCCTGGAGCTATGCTGTAACTTAGCCACTTTTTACTTTATTTATTCTATCAGTGGCAGTTGAACCCAGGGCCTTTTCACTGAGCTATATCCTCAGCCCTTTTTATACTTTTTATTTTAAGACAAGATCCCAGAAAATTGCCCAGGCTGGGCTAGAACTTGTGATCCTTCTGTCTCAGCCTCTTAGATGGCTAGGATTACAGGTGTGTGCTGCCACACCTGGTTTATTACTATTTTTAGCACTTACTGATGAGTTGTCTGAATGAATTTTTCTTAACATAGTTGTTATGTAGTTACTTCTCTAGGC
Organism: Capromys pilorides; assembly: GCA_004027915.1. Taxonomy (NCBI): domain Eukaryota; kingdom Metazoa; phylum Chordata; class Mammalia; order Rodentia; family Capromyidae; genus Capromys; species Capromys pilorides. The sequence goes on from PVKN010033841.1 coordinate 4,384, forward strand.
TCACCATTCCATCTACTTGTGTCACTGGCACTGCATTTAGGAACAAGACTCTGTTGTTTCATTGTTATTATTATTATTATTATTATTATTATTATTATTATTATTATTATTTTGAGACAGGGTCACATTATGCTGTTCAGGCTGGCCTTGAACTCATGGTGACCTGATGGAGACCACTATGAAGTGGCTGTGAGCAGGACTTAAGTTAACCAATCCGGCTTCCCATGTTTACTTATGAGTCTCTCTCAGGCCCAGGCCCCTTGTCTGGAGATAGGCAGCAGACTCACAGTAAGGGAACCTCTGTGAGACTCTGGTCCCTACTGAGGCCTGTAATGGTGGGTGAAGCTGTGCAGCCTCAAAGCACAAGATAAGCTCACAGCCAAGGACACCTTACTCCAACATCAACTAGATAAGACTGTACCCTTGGGCATCTTGCTGCTGGGTGAAGACCTTCCTGGAGCTGACATAGTAACTCTCCTAAATTTACATAATGTTTTACTTGGAGAAGTTTCCACCCTTCCTGAACATTCCCCTCCCTTGTTGTGATAACTAAATAAACATGGCCTGCCCAGAGACGATGTTGGTCTTGGCCCTAGAGAATTTCCAATTCTTTGAAAGGGTTTTGGTCCCCTTGAAGCCTTGACTGAAATCATTCAATTTTTTTTTTATTTAGTCTTTGCCATCCATTTGTTTGGGAGATTACAGACATGATCAGTCTGCAATAACTAAGGGATAATATTAATCTGATAGTGATCCTCCTATTTCAGCCTTCTGAGTACTAGAATTATAGTCATTACCACCACGCCTGGTGATATGAGCAGGACTTAAATTCACCATGTTTACTTATGAGTCTCTCTTAGGCCTAGGTCCCGTGTCTGAAGATGGGCAGCAGACTCACAGTAAGTGAACCTCTGTGAAACGCTGGTCCCTACTGAGGCCACCACACCTGGCAGAATGGTACTATAGATGGAGAAAAGAGTTTTTATTTTGTTTTGCTTATTTTAAAACTTACTTGTTTACTTACTTACTTTATGTATGTATGTATGTATGTATGTATGTATGTATGTATGTATTTATTTAGTGACTGGCTCAGCCTGCCCTGGAGGTGGGGCTGGCACAGCATGTGGTGCTGGAGATCGAACCACAGTCCCTGCAGTTGCCTAAGCAGGCACTTTAGACTGCTGAGCTATCTTGCCAGCCTGAGAAAAGAGTTTTTACAGAGACAATTAAGCTAAAAGGAGATCACTGAGATTGGAGACACAGGGAAGATCCTGTTACTGTGTGGTGGATCTTACTGATAGATTCCAAGTTCTTGTGTGCAGCAAGCAATGAATTGCAAAGCATATTCTCAAGGTAGAGAAAAAGTGGCTGTGTTTGCGAAGGTTGTGAACAGAAAAATGGTTGGCTAAAAAGGCACACTGCAAGCTGTCCAGATACATGAGGCTGTGGACCTCGAGAACAAGACAGAAATGAAAGAGCTTCTGCATGCCTTGGTCTGGGGTTCTGCAGAAGGCTCCTATAGTGGCGGTGATGTCCGAGCTCAGGGAGTAAAGGGGAGAGATTAGGGAGGGCTGGCTTGAGGGCGGTGCTTGAGCTGAGCTTGGCTGGGTGCAGCAGAGTGACTTTTGTAGCCCCCAAGATCCTGTCTGTTCTAATCACGCAAGGACACATAGACATGGCAGCCTCAACTAGGCAGGGAGAGGCCTCAAGTGTCTTGGTCTCAACTCCTCAGCCCCTGGCACTGTGGGACAAGAGTTTCTACCATGAGGCCTCTGGTCTGTGACTTTAGTGCAGCTGCCCTGAGGCAATAACCCCATTCCCCCCGGTTAGCGCATGTGCTCAGAAGCAAGATTGGCCTGCCAGGCATCACTGTCCTCAAGTGGGACCAAACCTCTTGGGCTCTCCCTCCCTTGCAGCTATAACTTTTTGTTCTGGTACAGATAAGATTGCAGCTCTATTCTGTAAACAGAGTTTGTATCAATTTTCTTCTCACAGAATTATAAGGCTGTCTTCCCACAAGGAGAAGTCATTAACCCCTTTGACTTGTTTCTGGACCTTTGCCCCCTGCCAAGTGTGTAAAACAAGGGTCCTACCTTTGTGCTAATGCTCCGCTGTCTTGAACAGCATAAGGTCCAACTGAGTCAGTATGCAGATGAAACTCAATAAATCCTTTTCCACACTGATCTCTCTGACCAATTGGATTTTTCAGTGGTTCTAGACCCTCTGGCAACAAGTGTGGATGCAGACACATGCACTTGCATATGTGGTAATGAACACACCGCATATGTGTCATTCTCTATATGAAAACCTCTATGCACAGAAAACTCTGAGTTGCCACAATTCCTTCAGTTCTAAATCAAATAACAGGGCTTATTTTAGCTTTCCCTGACCAAGGAAGACAAATACTCCACCTTTACTTGTTTTGCATTGCTGTCTGTTTGTGCTTGGATTTGTGAGACAAAGTCTCACTATATAGTGCAGGCTGACCTTGAACTAACTGCCATCCTCCTGCCTCATCCTCTGGAGTGCTGAGATTACAGGCATGAGTTTCCACACCTACCCCTTTCATTTGCCTTTTGTTGACTCAAAAAAAATTTCCCTGGAGGTTACACAGCTGTGTTGTCCAATATTATGTCTCCATGGATTTGCCATGGACAGCACCTCAGCTGTGAGGGCCATGAGAACCATTGCCTGGGCTCTTTCTCTGGGAGTTGAAATCCACTTGGGCTGAGAACAGACTCCACACTGGGTCTGCTGGCTTTAACCTTGTGACAGACCTCTGCATGTGGTGTATTAGTTAATCATCGGAAGAATGCTTTGTTGGAAAGTGTTCCTACAAGGTGGACTTGATCTGAACTTGCAGAATCTCTCTCCTTTCCCTCCACAACTGGAAACACTTAGAATAGAACAATGTTCTGGTCCATCTGGGCCCCAGGACAGCACCTATCAATGTCTAAGTCAGCAGCCTTGTCAAGCCCATCTCCCCATCCTGGCTCTATAAAGCCCCAAGGCACCCCAAGTACCCTAATGCCTGCTGTGGGGATAGCTCTCATCCTGCTGTGACCTGGGCACTCTCAGGATTTCTAAGCAATAGCCTGAGAGAAAAGGAGCAACTTTTAGCAAGGGGAAGGGAAAAGATAAGCAGGCTCTTTATTAAGCAAGCAAGCAGCTATCCTTGAGCTATGAAAGTCGACAAAATTGATGAAACCGGTTGTGGTAAAGGTGGGAGGCAGATCTGACCAACAGCTGACCCAAAACTTCCCAAAGCAGACTTGCCATTCATAATAGACCCCACCAGTCCTGAGATACCCCTTCCTGCAGAAGAATCATGACTTAATGATATTGCTTTGAGACCCCATAAAATGCAAATCCTGCCTTGGTTGGGGTCTCTCTATACATAGAGTTCTGGGCTTTGTTGTCCTGTGAGTTGCCCTGTGTGTTTTTACACTAAACTTTCATTTTATTTTTGTTTAAGACCTAGTCAATGTCAGGGCTGGGGAGATAGCTCTGTGACAAAAGTGCCTGCCTGGCAAGTGCAAGGTCATGAATTCGAACCCCGGTACCACAAAAAAGAAAAAAAAAAAAAAAGACCTAGTCAGTGTCTGATTTGCATCTCACCTGTCGCCAAGAACCCATGCTTGTCAGTAGTTTTGCAAATAAATCTTGTTTCTTGTCCCAACAAATATTCGCAATTCATTGGCTCTTTTGTGGGGAAAGTAAGCAAATGCAGAGATTGGGAACACTTCCATGTTTTAACATTGGTAGATCTCTTTTTTGCCTGTAAGATATTTAATTTACATTATCTATAATACATAAGTGTATTTGCTAAATGTCAAACTGCAGAATTTGGGGTTGGAGCTATTATTATTTTAAAAATATTATTTATTTATTTATTTGGTATAGGTCTTACTACACAGCTGGGACTCAGTGATCCTCCTGTCTCAGCCTCTTCTGTGCTGGGATTTTAGGTGTGTGCCACCACGGCTGGCTTGCGTGGCTGGCACGAACACCCAGGGTTTGGGTGGGGGAGGAGGTACAGCTTGTGGTACTGGGGATCAAACCTGGGTCCTTGCACTTGCCAGCCAAGTGCTTAGACTGCCAAGCTATCTCCCAGCCATTGGTGTTGGAATTATAATGCATGCCTCTGTGGAAAACATTATCATTGTACAACTGCCATTCCTAGCACTTGGGAGACTGAGGCAGGAGGATGCCTGTGAATTTGAGGCTAGCCTGTGCCACATAGTGAGGACAAAATAGTAAGGCCCTGTCTCAAAAACAAAAAATAAACAAGAACAATAAACTTTCAAGCCCATCTTAGACAACTTAGTGATTTAACAAGTCTCATCTTAAGAAAATCTCAGGCCAAGGACCTGGGTTTAATTTCCAGTACTGGGAAAAAATAGGAGTTCTCTATTTGCAACATTATCATTATTTTTGAATTTAGCCTGAAGGCATGGGTACATGTGTTAATATTATTCCCTAGTTATTGTGGGCTGATCAGGCCCACAATCTCCTGAAAGAGTGGATAGTGAGGGCTGAAATAAATGAGTCAAAATGAATTCAGAGCTCTAAGAGAATCCAAACCCTCTCACAGAATTCACAATTCTCTGGGTTAAGATCAAGAACTTCTGTGGGCATCCCATATTTATTATGTTATCAGACAAAGGAGGGGAATACTGAAGAGGATGCAGGAAACTGGGCAGGACTTTGGGGGTCCCTCCAAGGGTTTTCCAAATAAGACATTATGTTAATTCAGGAGAACTATGTTATCTCCAGGAAGGCTTTCAGCTGTGAGATGCCTGTAGCTACCATATTTATTTTTATTTTTTAAAGAGAACGGCCTTTGTCTAGCTAACTGAGGTTGAAGCCAGGTGTCCTTAGCTGTGGCCCTGTCTTGTCCTTTGAGTTCTCATGGCTCCACCCACCATTACAGGCCTCAGTGGGACCAGTGACTTACAGTAGTTCACTTACTATGAGTCTGTTGCCCTGGGCCTTGGGCAAACTCACAAGTAAGCCTGAAAGTCCAATTGGTTAATATAAATCCTAGTCAGAGCCACTTCATAGTGATCTCCATCAATTCTCCCCTCCTTTTTTTTTTGTAATTGCAGCAGTTGAAACATGACTAGCATTGTTGGCTTTAGTGTCCTCTGAGCAGACTAAGAGCAGAAGTAAAAGATGCAAACACGTTAATAAGTCCAGTGTAGATGCCAAGAGGTTGTCTGGTGGCAGCAATCTTCACCACAAATTTGAAATTTTCCTTTTCTACGGCTGCCTGTTCCAGGATACATCCTCAGTGATGTTTTTATGACTTGTTAATATACAAACATACCCTGATCCCCAATTTATTAACTGTTCTGGGCCATCCTATTTTATTTATTTGGACATCCCTTTTTTGCCAGTTAGCCCTATCTAATTAAACATATTTGACTGATGACCTCATGTTGGCTTAACATGAACCTTCCATTACAAATATTTGGAGCATAAGACAAAGGCAGATGTCTATCATTATAAATAATCCCAGCTTTACATTTTAGAATATTGTACATTTGGAAGACACGAATACATTTAATACATCATGGAATTAATGAAAATGAATTATCATTATTTTGCTTCTTAATTTAGTTTTGTACCAATGACATGGCAAGAGAGACTCCATTTTATTTTAATTTTTAAATTTTATGTATTTGGTACAAGGTCTCACTGAACAGCTCAGATTCTTAGTGATCCTCCTGTTTTCAGGCGCCCCAGCACTGGGATTACAGGCATGTGCCACCACGCCCTGACTCGGTTGCTGGTCTAGCATAACCAAGGGTGGGCCAGTGCAGTATGCAATACTGGAGATCGAACCCTGGTCTTTATGTTTGCCTAAGCAGGTGCTTAGTCTCACCTGCCCAAGACTCCATTTCAGAAGTTGTGTAAACTTTAGGTGAATTTACACCTCACCCTTTTCCCTTGTAGTTAACCATCAAACCCACAAAGGACGACAAGTCACTAACCTAAGGAGAAAATAGAACAAATTATAGTTGAGCTAAAATTTAACCATACTATTAAACCACTGTGAAATGTAACTTTGTGACATTTTTGTGAAATTCCAAAATGAGGTAATGTGGCTATAATAGTTGTTTGTAAATCAATAAAAACCCAGTACAAAGTTCTCTGGCTGTTGACATTCCCTGATTTTGCATCAAGTTGTCCTGCCAGCAATAAAAAGCCTCATTTGCTCCCATTCTTGGTCTCTCATGAGCTTTTATGTCACTAAATTTTGCCACAATACCAAGAGCATTTTTTATTCATAAAATCTAATTGTCTTATTTTTTGAAAACTTAACCCTGTGACAATGGCCAATGTAAAATATATTGCAATAATATATTTTGGACAATATTTATTGGGGTGTCTCCCAGAAGGCTATGGAGACTACTGGGGCTCCTGACTATGAACAAACCTGGTCAATGTTATTCCAGGAAGCTTCTTTTTATTCATCAATTGGAGTCCTGTTCAATAGTCTCTCCTCACGTTGCAGGATTTTTATTTCATTGCCTTAACAAATTTTTGATAATCCATGAAAAAACAATCTCAGGCTGGGAGTAGGGCTTCACACCTATAATCCCAGCATTCAGGAGACTGAGGCAGGAGATTCACAGTGAGTTCAAGACCAACCTGGGCTACAAAGTGAGTTTAAGTCCAGTCTGAGCTATATAGTGAGACCCTGTCTCAAAAAGGAAAGAAAGAAAGAAAGAAAGAAAGAAAGAAAGAAAGAAAACACAATCTCAATATTCAATGCAATAAATTTGAACAAATGAGAGCCTCTCAAGATATAATACATAGAGACTGGGCATGGTAGTGCATGCATATAATCCTAGAGCTTGGAGGCTAAAAACAGGAGGATCACTATGAACCTTATCTATATAGTGAGACCCTGTAGATCCTATACTAAATACATAAAAAGACATAATATATAAACAACAACATATAGTATATTTATAAAGAAAATTTTGGCAACATTTTGAACAGCTGGTGACTTTGGTGGAAACATTTACTTAATTTAGATGATATCTAGCTATAAACAAAATTAAATTACAGACAGTCACTTTCAAAATCCAAAAATTCAAAAAGAAGAAAAATTTATTGAGCTAAAATAAAACAGCTGTTTGCAGATTGCACAGAAACACAAACAAACAAAAACACACACAAGACAATTTACTTGTAAAATCAGAGTGCATTCAAATATATTTTTGACTAAATTGAATTATAATATTTTTTATAATTTTTAAGGTTTGTAATTATAGAAAGACTAGTCAGAACTTTTTTTTGTAGATCAATTAGCAGAGATATCTTACAGATAGAATTTGGAAAAAATTAAAACCTTTCATTTATAACTAATATGGTTTTAGTATTTTATTTTTTCTTAAAATACAGGCAAATTTTGTGTCTTCTTTTATGAAGCTTCCAGCTTAGTTATCTTCATACATTCTATCATGTACTTAAATCTTCTTTTCTTCTAACGGTGTTCCTGGGATCTCTCTCTGTATGACTTACTTTAACTTGGGTTAATATCACTTATGCAGAC
>PVKN010033842.1:0-11951 GCA_004027915.1 Capromys pilorides
ACAGAACAACTTTAAGCTAATAATTCTGTATTTACAAGAAAGCAAAGAAGAAGAAGAAGAAGGAAAAAAAAAAAAAAAAAAAAGCCGAGTCCCCAGAAAGCCTGTTCCAGTCTAACAAGAAATTGGCCCCAGGGTTGGCGGCATTTGGTCAGGCGGCCTCTCCGTCCTCGACCTCCCTCCCACACCTCAGCTGCCAAGCTTTTGCCAAAAAAGAGAAAAGCAAAGAATAATGATAAAAGAAAAAAAAAAAAAAGGAAAAAAGTGAAACATTTTAAGAAGGTTTGATGCTCTCTTACTCGGTCCTGGGCCTACTGGCTGATTTAAAACAAAATGGGATTGCGGGGTCTGTGTGTTGGGGGGCTGTTGCTCTGATTCGCAGGGTGCTTTCAGTAATGTGTCTACGCGTGTGCTCAGTCTCTTAAATAGTGTTTTGTTCGGTGTTTTGATTCTGATTTTAAACGTACCATTCGTTAAAATTGGAAGAGAGCGCGCCGTGGCCGGCTGTGTGGTGCACCGCGGAGGAGGAGGGCGACAGGGAGCTGGTGGCCGGGTTGTCTGTGGAGGGGGACACGATGGTGGGCGGCGTGGAGGACTCGTAGCCCGAGCTGGCGGCGGGTGAAGGCTGCGAGCCCTGCGAGGAGGATTCGTGGACCTGCGGGAACAAAGTTGCGTTTTTACGGAGATAAAGGACCGGCCCGGCGGCCGCCCGGGCCGACGCAGGCAGCGCGCCCCGGTCTCCGGGCTCTGCGGTGCCCGTCCCTTCTCGGACGCCCCGAGCTCGGTCTGGCTCCCCCTTCACCGCCCTCCCGCGGAGGCCGCGCTCTGGAGCGCCCGCCCGAGAATAAAGGCTCGGGAGGGAGGCCAGAGCTGGCGCGGTTCTCTCCCGCCACTTTGCTCGCCCAGGTCTACGCGGGCGAGCGAGTGCAGAGCTGGGCGCGGGACCCCAACTCCTGGGCTCCGGCTGCCGGCGGCGTAATGGCGGCAGCGCTTGCAGCCCGGCTCCCTAGCTCGGAGCCACATTCCCCCGCTGCCCCTGCCGAGCACTCACTTCTTTTTTATTTGTATTATGAAACAGTGAGTGGAAAGCGGCCGCGGGCGCGCCGGTGCACTTTCCCATTCCTGCCCAGCTCCGACCAACCGAGCGGAGCTGCTGGCTCCAGCCTGCTCTAACTGCTGCTGCCGCCCAGCTGCCTCTCGCCGCCGGATTCCGGGCCGAGCGCACGGGCGGAGAGCGCGCGGCGATTACCTTCATGTGTTTGCGCAGGGAGCTGGGGTGCGTGTAGGACTTGTCGCACATCTTGCAGAGATAGGGTTTGTCGCTCGTGTGCACGTGCATGTGCTTCTTGCGGTCGCTGCTGTTAGCAAAGCGCCGGTCGCAGCCCTCGAACTCGCACTTGAAGGGCTTCTCCCCTGGTGCGAAAGGCGAGAAAGAGAGGAGTCTTGTTAGGACAAACCACCTGGCCGTTTCCTAAAGCTTAAATAAGAAAATCATCATCATCATCATCATCATCATCATCATCATCATCATCATCGTCTAGCAACCAAAGATTAATATTTTGCAAGGTTACAAGTCTGAGACTTCAATATATCCATGTGCAGTGAAATATAAATGTCTAACCAATTTCCAAGCATATCAGATCTATATGTTCTTTTTTAGGTTGTATTGACGATAATAATTGAAATAATAGTGGCTTTTTGGCTTTTAGAGCGGCAGCAGGTCTGGCTGCTGGCTTTCCTGCCCAGGGCTATACCTTGCTCCTGATGTCTACTCATATTCCAGGCTGAATTCTCCTGCTGTGTTGCTCTTCTCTCCTCCCCTCATTCCCTCCCAGACGCTCTGCACCCCCTCCACACCTCCCCCACCCGACCCCCTACAAACATTCACACTTTAGGCGCCAAATTCTTTTCTGGCTCAGGCGTTGAATGGAAAGTTCCAAATGCCCGGTTTTTAGACATCGTCCCTACAGACCCAAACAGAGGAGGTTGGTTTCCCCACCTCCTGGGTCCAACGGGCATGAAGGTTCTGCCTGTCTTAGCCTGTAGCTCCAGGTTGCCACGAACCTTTTTTTTTTCTTTCTTTCTTTTTCTTTCTTTCCTTCTTTTTTTTAAATAGCTCTCCACCTGCTCTATTTTGAAAGGCCTACGCGGGTATCCAGTGTTTTAAAAACATCCCCCATGGAATCTCTGTGACCAAAAAATACTTTCTCGCCCTTCACCGACTTCCCTCACCTCTCAAGACCTGTCTAAAACCCTTACTTAAAATTGAGCTTTGCATGTATGTATAAACCTGCAAAAGCCCCCTCAGTTCCAAATTATTGGACTTCTTTCCATCATTCTCCTTTTCTTTCGGCCTTTTTCTGTTTTGTATCTTTCTAGGTCCCTTAACCTGATCTCAACTTCTTCCGCCCTTTCATTTAACACAGTCCTCAGTGAAGTCGTGGAGAAGGCTGTTGACCGTAAGCAACCGGTTAGATTGTCTGCAGCTGGAGTGGCTGGTGCCTCCGCGGTGCCGAGAGGCGGCCACCTCGCCCGGCTTCGAGTGTCAAGGGCTCTGCCAAGCTTAGCTTGGCTTCCTGTTTCCACAACCTTTTTATTCCTCATTTTAAAAATCTATAACCCCATCCTTCTCGTTCGCCGCCCTCGGTTTTGAGACATTTTCAAGCCCCGTACTACAATCAGCACACACTTCCGCTGCCTGCCTGCCGGAATCAGACACTCGAACCCCACTGAGGCTGGCTTTGTGGGTCCCAGCCGCTGACTGTGGGATTTCGGGTCTCAGGCCCGAGGTGGGGAAAGGTGTCTTACAGCAGTTTCCGTACCTGTGTGCGTCCTTTTGTGGATCTTTAGGTTCTCGGAGCGCGCGAAGACCTTGCCGCAGCCTGGGAAGGGGCAGGGGAAAGGCTTTTCGCCCGTGTGCACACGGATGTGGTTGACCAGTTTGTATTTGGCTTTGAAGGGCTTGCCCTCGCGTGGACACTCCTCCCAGAAGCAGATGTGGTTACTCTGCTCCGGGCCGCCGACGTGCTCCACAGTGACGTGCGTGACCAGCTCGTGCATGGTGCTGAAAGTTTTGTTGCACGACTTTTTGGGGTTGGCCAGCTGCTCCGGCTCGATCCACTTACAGATGAGCTCCTGCTTGATGGGTTGGCGCATGTAGCGGAAGAAGGCGCCGGCGCCGTGGTGCGCGGCCATGTTCACGTTCATGGGCCCGTAGCCGTGCAGCTGCGGCGCCGCGTAGTGCTCGGAGCGCGGGCTGGTCACCTGGCCGTACTGCTCCGGCCGCGGGTACATGTCCCCCGAGAAGCCGAGCCGCATCTGCCCGTTGACCACGTTGGGTGACGCGTGTCCCGCCGCCTGCTCGTGAAGCCCGGGGAAGAGGAGGTGGCCCGCGGCGTCCGTGTGGCCGTGTGGGCCCCCGAAGCCGCCAGCCGAAGCAGCGAAGAGGCTGTGCTGAGCGCTGGCCGCCGCGGCCGCGTCGCCAAAGCCCCGGTTGCGGAACAGAAAGTCCCGCGTTGAATTGAAAGCCGCGCTGGAGTAGGAGCCGACGTGGCCCGGGTGGTGGTGGTGGCCCAGGGCCGCGGCGGCGGCGTAGCCGGGCGCCTGCGACGTGAAGGCCGTCTGTCCGGCCGAGGCCAGCTCGTGCGAACTGGGGTTCAGCTTGAAGGCGCCCATGCCGTCGGCGAACGGGTTGATGCCCAGGCCCACGTCTCGCTCGGCCACGTCGCCCGCCGAGTGGTGGCGGGACGCGCCGAAGGTGGTCACACCGATCGCAGGGTACTGGGGGCCGGCGTCCAGGAGCATCGTGGCTGCTCCGGGCAAGCCCCGGCCTCCCCCGCCCCCCCCACCGTCGCCCGCCGAGGAGGGAAAATCGGGAGGAGGAGGAGGAGGAGGAGGAGGAGGAGAAGGAGGAGGAGGAGGAGGAACAGAGGCGGAGGAAGAGGAGGAAGAAGAGGAGGGGAGGGGGAGCCGACCCACCTAGCGAAGTCTTAGCCTGCAGGCAGCGGCGCGGCGCGTCCGGGCGCCCTCCCGGCCGAGCTCCGGGAAGCCGGACAGCTGCGGGCAGCGAGTCGGGCGGGCTCCGGCGCCCGCCGCGCAGACCCCGCCGCCCCGGCTCGCACTTTCTCGCCGCTCAGTCTCTGCCGAGAGGGCCTCGCGTCAAGGCTGCCCGGGGAAAGGCATGCAACATCTCAGCCCCCCAAAAAAACTTCCTCCCGGATTTGTGGCATAGAGGAATGTGAGCGCCGGCCAGGACTGCTCGCGCCTTCTCTCCGCCTCGCGCCGCGCGCCCCTCCTCACTTCTCCACTACCCCTCGTCCTTTCTTCTCTCTCTCTCTCTCTCTCTCTCTCTCTCTCTCTCCCCTCTCGCTCAGGCTCGCCTCTTCGCTCCTTCACTCTCCTTTTTTGCTTCTCAGCTTTTTGCAGAAAAAAAAGGGGGGAGGAGAAAAAGGCAAAGAAAAGGCGCAAATCATGCACAATATTGTCTTTTGCGGTTTATCTTCCTGGGGAGAAACTTTCACCTCCTCAGCCGGGCGGTGAGCGCGAGACTGATAGCAGCAATCATTCCTGCAGATAAATGAATTGAAAGGACGACACCGTCCCCCCCTTGATGAATGGGAGCAGGGGGAGGCGTCACGTGCTGCGGACGCGGGCGCTGATTGGTGGCCCCGCGCTCCCCCCGCCCGCAGTCGCCGCGCCAACGGAGGGCGCGCCGAGGCGCCGCGCGCAGCTCATTGGCCCGCCCGCCTCATCAATCCCAGGTATTGTAAAGCGCTTGACATCCCTTTTTGACAAACAGAGCTGCCAGGAGTAGCAACTTTTTTTTAGCCAAATTTTTTGCCCTCTTCTCACGGATTTTTTTTTTTTTCGTTTTTAGCCATGATTCTTTTTCCTTCTTATAGTCATCGCTCCTTCTCCCTTTCCCTCTCCATCTCTCTTGTTTCTCTCTCTCTCTCTCTCTCTCTCTCTCTCTCTCTCTCTCCCTCTCCCTCTCCCTCTCCCTCTCCCTCTCTCTCTCTCCCTCTCTCCTCTCCACCTCCTCCCCACTGCTGAGCGATTTAGAGGGTAGAGACTTCGGGCATCTTGGAGAGCTGGAGACGTGCACGGGGCTGGTAAATACAGCAAAGGCACTTCCAGAATGTCACAATTCAGCAACTTTTCTTTCTTTCTTTTTCTCTTTTCTTTCCTTCAAGGGCAGCAAAGGAAGCTTTTGTTATTTGCTTCTTTTGAAGTTTGGTTCCTTCTTGCCTGGTCCCTCTCTTGTTTATAATTTAAAATGTCAGGAACACTAGGAAACTCCATTCTCTTTTCTAAAAATATGATCTCTCAGTGTAATCAGTAGTCTCAATTTTTCTCACTTTTGTCAAATCAGTCGGACTTCTTGAACCCCTGCTCCTACTCTGTCCCCTAGACACAGGTGGGCTAGAGAGCTCTAAACTCTCTGGGCTATTATTTATTTATTTTTTTAAAATGAGAAAATTGAAATCTGTCTCTGTCTCTGTCTCTGTCTCTTTCTATCTCTCTCTCTTTCTCTGCTGCTCCTTCTCCTCCTCCCTTTCTACTGGCTGCCCCGCTAACCTCCTCCCTCTGCACTCCTGTTCCCATCCCGGGCCCCTTTCATTCAGGTAAAACTGTAAATTTCCCAACGCGCCATTGTTCGTCTGGGCTACCCGAATCTCCCTAGAGATCTCCCGAATACTTTTTTGGTATTTAAATCCCCAAAAGATAGAACCAATGTAAATTTTGTGACATTCAAACCTTTTCTAGTTCACAAATCAGTCACCCTTGTCACAGTTATTGAAATTCCGCAACTCGCCACACCAGGACGGTGGAAAAAGCGGGCGCGGTCTTTGTTGCCGACCAGGCTTTTGATCGCCAGAGAAAATTTACTTACCTTCAGATGAGTGAGCAGAAAAAGAAATAACACTCCCTTTGATTTAGTTAGGAAAATGCAGACATTTGGATTCAGTGCAAACATACAACACTCGCTTGTTTTCGTGATGCGGCCCTCGATTAACCTGTCTTTGCCCAGCGCAAAGTCTATTCAACAACTGCGCGTAGTTGCTTTTTTGTCCCATCCACAAAGAGCCATTGACTATATATTAAAATGATTGTTGAAAGGTAGAGGAGTATGGCACTTAAAAGCAGGAAAAAAAAAAATCCCTGTGACTCAATTAAACCGAGCAACATTTATGCATTTCGAAAAATGCAGAGAGATGGGTGGGGGAGAAGGTCGCATTTCTCCTCAGCTCTGTTTAAAACCCAGCAGCTCGGCCGGGCTTTAGCCGATTCGTCTGCATATTCATTAGGTCTAATTATTTTCTAGTAAGGAAAACACAAAAAGCCAAGAGTCGGAATCCTTCAATTTACCCTTTGTTTCTAACTTCTTTTGGCTTCTTTGCAGCTGAATCAGAGCCCTAAACTCTCTTTCCAGACAAAGAAGCTTCAACTCATCCTTTCACAGGCAGCCGGGTTAGGAAACTCACCAGTGCCCCGGCGAGCGCGAAATGAAAATGAATTGTTTATTCTCTGTCGCCAGCTCTCGCTTTTTGGACTTAGAGGAAGGCAGGGTCGGCAATGGCCACTCCTTGCCTTGCGCTTTCCTGCTCTTCTCCGAGACTAGGTTCTGGTTTGGAGATGGCAGATTGAGCTGTCCTTTCCCTGTGCTCTCTCTGGTCAAAAGTCAGGTTCTGTATCGAGGATGGTTTCCTTGTATGTGAAAAGGATTCGGCCCAACATTTGTGAAGGGGAGTAAGAATTTTAGAGAGAGGAAAATATTATAAATGTTCTGTCTCCAGCAACAAGTCTATGTCCAACAGCTCTGCATTTTCTCCTAACTTTGACTGGAACTAGGTGAGGAGTAGAGGAAAGTGTTTGAGTGTGCTTTCAAAAAATTATATTTTTTTTATTTAAAACAATATTCGAGCCACTCATTCCTTTCTGATATCTACCAAGGGAAGTTGAATACTAGAATTGTGAAAACCTTATTTGCAAAGAGAAGTTTTCTCTAGAGGCTGCACTACTGCTGTCACTAGGGAGAGCAAATATTGAACCCACCTCACTTGCCTTTCAAAAAGAAAACCAAGGGAGGGGACCTGAGGGGGAAGGGTAGCCGTTGGGAGGGGGAGGGAAAATAATTCTTCAAAACAGAAAAGTCAGTCTTCTCTTCTCCAGTCTGTGGAAAACCCAACAGGGACGTTGACAAGAGGGTATTTTCAGGAAACCCAACCAAATACACAGGGTAAGAGTGAGTGTGAGGGAAAAAAAGTTGTGGGTTGTAGAAGTTATCAAGTGGGATTTGCGGCGCTCTCTGCAGGAAACGAAAGCGGCTCCAGTTCAAAGCCACATGCACCAACGTGACATATAAGCCATTAAAATATCATCCTGACGGCTCATTTCTGCTTCATCATACATTCCCTAACTGCTTCCCGAAAGCTGGAAACGGAGACATGAAGGATGACCACCTCGCTGGAACCACAAAAGAGAGGCTTGGCGGGGTTTGTGGTCCCCCCTCCGCCATCCCGAAGTGATGAGCAGAAATGAGGTGATCCTGGCAACAGGTGGAGCAGGGTAAGTGCTGAGGTCCAGGGGACAGAGATGAGAGATCTAAATCCCAGCAGCCTCGCCAGTGTTCTTGTGGGGGGCCTTTGGCACCCAAACTCCTCTGGGGGAAGAGGCCCAGCCAGTTTCTCCCTGATCTCCTCCTTCATTGGCCCCCCAGCCTCTAATATAGGCCCCACCCCACTGGCTCTAAGGGGAGGAGGGGGCCCTTCCACAGAGGGGGCAGTATTGAGGATGAGTCCATCCCTTCCTCTGAGGAGGAGGGGGCGCAGGAAGGACCAATGGATCTCCTACTGACACAGGCACCAAGAGCAGTTGTTGCCAGCCTGTCTTACCTCCCTTCCTTGTCACTGCCTCAGTGCCCCACCGCGGGCATAAAAAGGGCACAAGCGGCCTTTGCTTGGAGAGATCAGGGTCAGTGCCGGGAAGCTGAGGGTGGAGTGGTCCTTACAAGGCAGCGTCTTTGCCAAGCCTCTACAGGGATTCCGGGGAGAGTCTTGGCTTGACCTCCCTGGGGTCAAAAAGCCAAATCAGAGTGGCTGGCAACCCCGTGAGAGAACTTCACATGCTGGCTGAGGATGCTGGCTGCTCCCGCTGCGGCGGCTCGGTGCCCTCGCTCACGCTGGTCCCCAGCTGACCGCTGGGGTTTCGCTGTCAGCGAGCTGCGGGCTGCGGGTTGTGGACTTAGCTTCCTTTCTCTTGGGTGCGAATGAGAGTTGCAATCCGTTCTCTGGGGAGCAAGCCACAGCCTTTAGGATTCTGACCAACACCCTAGACTCAGGGGCACTGGAAATTAGTTGCAAATAAAACGGGAAGCGAGTTGGGCTGTGAAAGAAAGAGTCAGCACTCCTTCGAAAGCTGAGCCTGAAAGTTTGGGGTTGACAAATGGTCCACAGAGACAACTGGGAGTCAGCAAAGTCTTAGAAATGGGGAGGAGGCATTGGAAGGCTGGGTCTCCGCGGGCAAGCATCGCCTGTAGGCTCCCTTTGGATTCCTGTCATGTTTCTCCACCTTTCCGACAGTATTGGCTCGGTAGCAACCCGCCACGGCACAGGCTTCCCATCTTCTATCTTAGACGCCTGCATTTTGGGGACCTGAAGGTGAACCCCTGATAGAAACTTTACTCTAGATACCTAGAGGTTGCTCAGGCTTCGGCACCATGCTGGTGGAAACCGGAGCTCCTCCTTCTAGACAACAAGAGAAGGAGAACTTCGCAAAACCCAGTCTCTCAGGGCAACTTCCTCGAGCATTAGGGCCCCAAAGAGGGTAGCCGGGGAGGTGTGGGGTACAGCTGAGGAAGGCTGGCAGCAGACAGAGGCCGGGCACCGGTTTCCTCTGTGGCTCCTTAGCTCCCAGCTGGCCTTTGGGGTGTTGGCTAGTGCCCGCTAGGGCTGAGCTTTGCAGCAGAGGCAGGCACAACTGGCCACAAAGGCAGGGTCTAGCAGCTCAGGAACAGAAATCGGTAGCTATCGCTGACCTCTGACCTTAGATAGGCCTGTGCCAACTAGGTCGACCCCACAGTGTGTGGGGCCACTGTCACCCTAGATAGAATCCCTTTTGCACCTCCCCACTTTCTTGGCTCATCACCCACTGAAGGTCCCTGGCACCTTTTCTTCTGCTCAAGATTTAGGGTGGGAGGCAGACACCAGTGTGACCCTAGGATGTGCTGCCAGCTTATTTATTGGGTGGCTGGCCAGCTAATATAGGAAGACCCAGTCAGGAGAAAAATCAAATGGAGCCCTCTTCCAGGCTTCTATATCATGGATCTAAGCACCCAGGGAAGCTCCAAAACTTCATCATTCCTAACTGATCGAGATGGCTGGCTTATTAAGTGCTGTCAGAATTAGAATCAAAAAATGTTTACTCTGGTTCTCTGCATAGGCCAGGTGACAGAGCTGCTACAAGCTTCTTCAGGTCTCTGGATCGCCCTTGTTCCACCTCTGCAACACTTATTTGCATGGCTACAGAAGTGTTTGTAAGGCACAAAGGGCTGACAAGACCTATGGACAGAAATGATCCAGATCTATTAAAAGTTGAGCTGGGGCAGAAGTGGTGGACAGAGGTCTCTTGGGAACCTCACACCCATTTCCCTCAGAAGCAAAAAAAAAAAAAGTATATTCTATTATTGCCAACCAACCAGGATTTGTCGGTGCCAGATATCCTGCCATGAGGAGATTTCAGAGTGAGGACACCCAGCATGCTGCCTTTCTGTAGGAATGCAAAGTTGGGTCTCCTTTCTTTCCTGTTCTGTGCTGGAAGGAGCTTATTACCTTGGGGAAACGATGCTCTTTGGTTAGAAAGAATTGAAAATAAATAAAATCCTCTGGGAAAAGGTGAGTTTACCCCTACCACATCTCAAGAGTAGACAGAAAAGATGGGCAAGCGGAAGGTAGAAACAACTAGCTAGTTGCAGGGCAGGTTGGGAGCCCAAGAGACAGAGAAAGATCTTTGAATGTAGGGAACTGGATACCCTTTGAGATAGCAGAGCCCCAGTTGGATTTGGCCTGTGGTTCAACAAGTTAAACAACTGCTTGTTCTGTGGACTAGAGTGTCAAGATAGGCAGACAGTCCTCATTGACAGAGGGCTTGCTGTGTTTGTCCAGTCTGAGACCTTTTGAATGACTGTTTTTCTTTCTAGGCCAAATCGACCGTCAGAACTAGGTGGATCGCCTGTGTTGCTTCACTGCCTTTAGCTAGAGTTCCTCAGGATGCTTTTAGGGATTTATAATGCCAAAGGCTGGGAAGTTCCAGCCACTGACAAGTAATGCATATATCTTGAGGAGGAAGTGTTACTTCTAATCTTCTCAACTATAAAAGAGGGACAGCCTGGACCAAACTGTACTTTTAAAATATTTTTAAAGTGTGAATTAGCTTTAAAAATTTAACCAGCGATGGTTCCTAAGTGGGTCTGGTGGCATGGGTCATCTGAGACTAAAGGATTTCACACCACCACAGAAAGAACAAGATATCCAACTCTGCAAATAAAATTGTCTTTTCTCAGCCCAGTATGTACAACTAAGATTTTAACTCATTAACTAACCTCTTGGAAAATAGGGGCCTTCTTCACCATATGTCACAAAGCTTATATAATAAAATTGAATAAGTGATGGGGTCTTCTCACAGAATAATTTCAAATTCTAGAAATCATAGATTTTTTTTTTTTTAACACTGACCAAAAGAATATTTACTTTGGCTTGTCAAACAAAACAACACATGAATTTCAGGTAAAAGTCTAGCTGGAAAATTATATTTTTTCCATATTTTACTATAAAAAACGTATCATTTTACAATAAATATGAGCAGTTCCAACAGTCTTTTTTCTTAGCTTCCACATTTGAAAGTGGTAAAGAAAGATTAAAAGAGATTTTTTTTTTTTTTTTTTTAGACGAACACCTTTTTTCAATCCTATGTTCAGGCCACAGAATCTCACCATAGAAACACCTATGCATTGTTTAATGAGTGTTTCTCTTTTTTCTTCCCCAACAGGCTCAAAATCAGAAAATGAGATACAAGACCTCATTGGTGATGAGGAAACGTTTACGGCTTTACCGAAACACACTGAAAGAGTCTAGTAAGTGAAAAATCCTTTTTAAAATATTATTTGCTGGAGATGTAGGGGTTTTGCTTTTGTTCTTGTTTTATGTAGTAAAAAGCTTTTTTGCCTTTCAGTTATGTTTGGTTTTGAGTTGGACATATTTCTTGAGTTTAAATGAAACCTAGAACAACACTTTGGTGTTCGATACATTTGCACACAAATTAATGACACAACATCCCACCAGCAGCCGGCTAATCTCCCCCAATGCCTACTCATCTGGATGTTCTAGAATTAATATTTGACGACTCTCTCATTGAAACAATCACCCCTGACCTTCTGCAATGCCACTGTCACATTATTCTATGACATATTCATCTTGAATTCATTTCCAGACGATTTGATTGGAATGAGGTTTGACATGTATTGGCTTCCATGAAAGAGGCAGACTTTGATCTTGGTGATGGGGTTTACATGATATGCATCATCTTTACCAGGGACACCAGCCTTCTGCAATGTGGCAGTGACTATGTTCCCACAATGTGATGTCGGAACAAGGAGTGACTGACAGCCACACTGTCAGGAATACCTTCATTGTGAAGAATTTAATTTAATATTCAATTTAAAATAAGCATATGATTTAGGGTTGGGTGTCGTCCCTTCCAGGCTTCCTCTCTCCTTCATTTCGACCACATACCCCACCAGCTAATTATTGCCTCCAAGGCTGTTCCCTTGTTGGTAGGCAAAGCAACCCTCTTAACAAAAGTTAAGAGAACAGGTCCAGAAATCTCTTCAATTATTTTGGGATAATTTGATGGCAGAAGTAGCAAGAGAGATGCAGTTATTATGTAAAATTCAGTTG
>PVKN010033843.1:0-11949 GCA_004027915.1 Capromys pilorides
CTACAAAATGAAGAGCAAATCAAACCCAAAGCCTAAAGAAGGCAGGAATTATAAAGATCAGAGCAGGAATAAATTCAGTGGA
Organism: Capromys pilorides; assembly: GCA_004027915.1. Classification (NCBI taxonomy): domain Eukaryota; kingdom Metazoa; phylum Chordata; class Mammalia; order Rodentia; family Capromyidae; genus Capromys; species Capromys pilorides. The sequence goes on from PVKN010033843.1 coordinate 83, forward strand.
GATGAAGAAAACAGTACAAAGAATCAAGTAGCTGAAGAGTTGGTTGTTTGGAAGAATTCATCAAATTGATAGACCTCTAGCTAACCTACTCCAAAAAAGGAACTAAAAAATTCAAATTAATACATTGAGGGATGAAAAGGGGGAAATCACTACAGACCCTATAGAAATTCAGATCATCAGTACCTATTTCAAAAATCTTTGCTCTCACAGGATGCAAAATAAAGAAGAAATAGATTTTAGAAAAAGATTCCTAGACACATATGAACAGACAATGCTGAATCAAGAAAAAATAAAAATTTTGAATAACAAAATATCAGTCAAAGAACTAGAAAATGTGATTAAAAGAAAACTTACCAGCAAAGAAAAGCTCAGGTCTTGATGGATTCATAGCTGAATTCTATAAGAAATTTAGAGAGAACCAAATGACAACTCTTCTCAAACTTTTCAAAGAAACTGAAAGGAAAGCATTTCTCCCAAACTTATTCCCGAAGGCAAGTACAACTGTGATACCAAAACCAGAGAAGGATCCAGTGGAAAAAAAGAACCACAGTGCTGGAGAGATAGCTCAGCATTCTAAGCACCTGCCTGGCAAGCACAAGGACCCAAGATCAATCACCAGTACCACGTGCTGTACCATCCCTGGAACCCTGAATATAGTGAGCCACCCCTGTAATCCCAGCATTCAAGAGGCAGAGACAGGAGGATCACTATGAATCTAAACTGTGTAGTGAGATCCTGTATCAAAAGAGTAAAAAGTTAAAAAAATAAAAACAACTATAGGGCAATCTTACAAATAAACATATATGCAAAAATCATCAATAAAATACTAGCAAACAAAATGTAGCAAATCATCAAAAAGATTATACATCATGACCAACTGGGATTCACCACAAGAATACAGGGATGATGTTACGCCAGCCTCTCCCTGGATATGTGCTGAGAGGGTGATTGAGACTGGGTGTGGTGGCACTTGCCTATAATCCCAGAGATTGGAAGACTGAAAACTGGAGGATCACGATGAGTCTGATCTCTGTAGTGAGACCCTGTAGATCTTGTTCCAAATACACACACACAAACAAACACAAAAAAAGAATGCCAGGGTGATTTAATATATACAAATCCATAAACATTATGCGCCACAAAGACAAAAACCATATAATTATCTCAAAAGATGCAGAAAAGGATTTTGACAAAGTTCAACACTCATTCACGATAAAAAGAAAACCTGCTCAAAATAGGAGAAGATAGTCTTTACCTTAATTTCATAAAAGCCATCTATGACAAACCAACAACCAACATCATACCAAAAGTACAAATATTGAAAGCCTTCACTTTAAAATCAGGAACATGTCAAGGATGTTCACTGTTACCACTCCTGTTCAGTATAGTTCTCAAAACATTACTAGAGCAATTAGACAAGAGAAAGGAATAAAAAGAATAATGATTGGAAAGGGAGAAGTGAAATTATCATTATTTGCAGATGACATGATATTTTACATAGAAAACTCCACTAAGAAACTTGTAGATTTAATATCCAAATTAAGTAGTATAATAGTATACAGAGCCACCATTCAAAAATGAGTAGCATTTATACACACAAACAATGAATGCATCGAGAGAGAAATTTTGGAACCACGCCTTTCACAATAGCACCACAAAAAATGAAATACTTAGGATCACAATGGAAGTAAAAGATTTATGCAGTGAAAATTATAGTATTCTAAAAAAAGATACTGAAAAGGATTTGAGAAAATGGTGCAGGATATGAAGAACTAGCATTGGGAAGACAGCCATACTCCAAAAATGGTTATACGGATTCATTACAATCCCAATCAATGTCATTACTATATCACACAGATCTAAAAAGAAAAGAAACATTCCTATAATTCATCTGGAATGGGAAGAGACCTAGAATAGCAAAAACTATCTGGGTAACAAAGAAAAGGCAGGAGACATCACAATCCCTGCATTGAAATTATATTACAAAGTTATTGTGATAAAATTGGCATGATATTGGCAAAGAAAAAAAGACTGGAGGATCAGCGGGACAGATTACAAGCTGCAGACACAACTTCAGACACACTCAGCCACCTTATCTTTGTCAAAGGGCCAAATACATTCACTGGAAAAAAGACAGCCTCTTTAATAAATGGTGCTGGAAAACTGTCTTGCCAAATGTCTAAGGCTTAAAATAGATGTATGCCTATCACTATGCACAAAACTACAGTCAAACTGTATTAAAGATTTAAATGAAACACTAAATATTCTGGACAAGAAAGTATGTAGAATTCTTAAGGACAATGGACTAGGTAGAGAGTTCATGAAGAAAAATCAAACTGTGTGAGAAATACTTCAAAGAATCAACAACGGGGATCACGTCTTTTAAAAAGTTTCTGCATCTCAAAAGAAATCATCAACAGAACAGAAATAAAACCCACAAATTGGGAAAAAAATTATAGCAGACTGTTCTTCAGACAAAGGACTCCTTGTAGAACTTATAAAGAATTTTATAAAATCTGGCCTGCAAATTTTAATTCCCCTATCCAAAAATGGACATCTGAGATGAACATACACTTCACAAATGAAGAGATTCAAATGGCAAATAAATATATGAAAAAAATGTTCAATATCATTGCCATTCAAGAAATGAAAATAAAAACAATGCTGAGATGCCATCTTATACCAGAAAGAAGGGTTATCATAAAGAAGTTAACAAATAACTCAAATGCTGGGGGGATGTGAGGGGAAAGAACCCCTTCTCCACTGATGGTGGGATTGCAGGCTGGTACAACCATTATGGAAATCAGTACAGAGACTCCTCAAAATAAAAGGACCAGACATCCCATTCAAGCCAGCTATTCTGCATATTTTAAGTTTCAAAATAACTGAAAACATCATACCACAGTGATATATGTGCACCCATGTTTATAGCAGCACAGTTCATGATAGATAAATTTTGGAAATAACCTAAAAGCCCATCAATTGAAGAAATGGATAAAAAAAGATATGGTATCTTAACACAATGGAGTATTATTTAGCTATTAAAAAGATCAACTTGAGGCTCTTATAGATAAATGAATGCAACCAGAGACCCCAAACCCCTGTGCCTGCTTGCAGGCGCTTTAATCTGCTAAGCTATTTGGCCCTATTAAAATTAGGAATTTGAAGAAATATTAATTTTCTTTTTAGTCCAAGCTTCTTATAAACGATCATGTCATTCTCAAAAGGGAGAAGAATCTTCATGCTCTCCTGCCTCTAGGCTTGGCACCACCAGAATTCCTAAGCCAGCGGTTATAACACCATCTCAGTCCCACAACGTGACCTCACGCACATATACATATTACCTGAATTTTGTTCTACATGAATGATCCCTCTAAATAAACCACTGAAGATTTAGGGTAGCCAAATTATAAATGGCTGCCTTATAGCTTTTGGGACATATAATTTATTGATTTCTTATTTTATCATAGTTTTTCTCTTTTGCTGAATAGTCCCCTGATGTGAGCCGGCATCAGAATTCAGCCTGTGGAGGTACAGCCTTCGCCTTTTACCTTTGACAATTTGATCCTTAAACCTTCTATGGCAGTCAACTTTGATTTGTACTCTGTATGTTTAGGTGATAAAACAGAAGCACTGTTCTACAACCCTAATTTAAAAGATGACAAATGCCTTATATGTTTGAATCAACCTTTAACTTTTATCTTTTAATTTGGTTTCCAAACATTTTAAATTTTAGAGCAATGATTGGTAGATGTGACATGTTTTCAATCACTCTTTTCACGAAAAAAGTGGGAATGTTTTCTAAGTGGTTCTTAGTACATATGAAATGCTTTATAGACTTTTGAAATTTCAAAATCCCCATTTTCCAGTATAGCTGACTTCTTGTTATTTGCTGTTATTTTTAATAATAGTTGGAAAAATGGAGCTTTTTACAAATATTTGAAAAAATCACATTAGGGTTCTTGCTACCCAAGAGGAAAAAAAAAGGTAGAATTTGTGACATGTGTGTATATGTATGTGGGGTGTGTGTGTGTGTGTGTGTGTGTGTGTACTCATGCACAATGAATAAAAGATTATCTCCACTCTAACCATTAGAAAAATATCATTATTTAATGTTTACATCATGTTATTGAATAAAACTGGCTAGGCTGACAGATGTTAAATTATATAAATCTCATAAGTTCATCTGGCAATATGATCACAGTGATAAACAATCATTAGCTTAAAGACCTCTGACAAGAGCTGGCAAGATATATCAGCAGACTAAGGACCTATTTAGGCAAGTACAGGGACTAGGGCTTGATCCCTGGTACCACATGCCATGCTTGCTGAGATGGAGACCAAGTCTGGGCATGGTGGTATGCACTGGTAATCCCAGCACTGGGGAGGCTAAAAACAGGAGGATCACTATGAATACGAACTGTGTTATGAGACCCTACACAAAATACATAGAGAAGACCTCTGACAAATGCCCCAAAATGTAAAGAACACATGTTAAGCCTTCTTTTTTGTAAGAAAACTACAAAGACTATCTTAGGTAATACATTACACAAAACAGTTATACAGACTTTTATTAGCACTTTGTTCAGAAAGTGGAGTTTGCTGAATATTTTGAAGGCCTGGAAACCTAAAAAAGTTTACAGCAAAATTTACACCGGGAGGACAGAACAGAAGTTGGCCAAGAAGTTGAACAGACTATAGTAAAATTTTACAATGCTGATGTCATAATAAATATTCACTCTTTGTATAACATCATGTGAAAAGGTTAAAGTGGAGAGCAGATGAAAACTCTATTAACTGTGGTCAAGCACCAGGCTTTACATGAGCTGCTAATTTGGCTACTTACTTAAGTACTGTCTTTTCAGTGGTCTTGAGAGGTAGTCCCATATCTCTAAGCAAAACTATATCTCCCACATCCTTCCATAGTGCTTGGAATGTCCACATCTGTTGTAATTACTTACCAATTAAGGAATGATCTTTAAAATATTAGGTCATGGATCTTTCCTCATCATTTGGACAAAACACAAAATACCCACTACTTGCAAGGGTAGAGGTTGTCTTGTGTTCAAGATTTTTAGTAATTTTTGCCCACATAAAGCTGACTCCAAAGTAGAAGTGATATAACAGACAAAGAGAAGGAAAGCTACCATGGCAACCTGGAAACAGAGTGAAGGGAGTGAACGTGGAGAGCAATGTGACTTTCCACGACACATACCTGGTGCCCTGCCTCCTCCCAGACCACAGCTCTCAAACGCAAGTATAAAACTTCATAATTCAATTGACTCCCAAGTGCACTGCATGTGATTGCATGAGACTTTCGGAAGACATTCACAGTTTAAGCCATAGCATCTGCCCCTGAACCCCAAAAGACTCACGAGCATCTCCTTATGCAGCATTCACTCAATCCATCTCTGAGTTGACAAAGTCTTCACATTGCATTACTTGATAGTCCAAGTCCCAACTCTCCTCTGAGCCTCAAAATATATTTCTAGTTGTGAGTCTATGTAAAAGTCAAAAAGAAAGTCAACTAAAATGCCTGCTTAGGCAGAGCGCAGTGGCTGGGGCTCTATTCCTGGTATGCTGGCAAAGCCCCAACCCTAGGGTGCACTGAGATGGCGATTGAGACTGGGTGTAGTAGTGCAGGCCTGTAATCTCAATGCTTGGGAGGCTGAAAACAGGAGAATCACTGAGTTGGATCTATGTAGTGAGACCCTGTAGACCCTGTACCAAATACAAAAAAAAAAAATTCAAATTGTTCTAATATTCAGTGGGGTAGACAATCTCATATAAAGGAGAAATGGAGAAGCAGAAGGGAATGGTATCAAAGCAGGACTGAAATCCAACAAGGAAAAACATTAAGTCCTGTAGCTCCACATCTAGCACTAAATACAGAGTTGGGGGGTATAAAGAACCCAGGTGGCTCCGGCTCTATTGCACTGCTTATTGTGGTCCTCTGGGCTTCTTGCTTGGGGTAACACCAAATAATGCCTGTGGATTTCCACATTTCTGGCTGTCCCTCTCCCAGGTCTCCACTGTACCTTTGGCCCCACTCTCATAGCTTTATATTCTACCCTCTCAGGGGCACACTAACTGGCCTTCCAGGTCTCCTTCTCAAATTTGGATAGAAGCCACACTTCACAGCTCTTGCATTTTGCGTGACTAGGAAACCAGGTTTGCATGAATGATGTCAAGGTCTGCCGTTCATTCAGACCCTTTGCAGTATGACTGCAGAGTTCTGCACAGTACCTACGTCGGCTAAGTACTGTGAAACAAATCCCAGACACCAGATCATTACCAGGGTTCCCTGGAGATCCATTCTGAAAGGAAAATCTTTCATTTTTAGATCCTTCAGCCTGTGAGAGGCAGGGTCTTGTTGATTCTTCTCACATCCTCTAAGTACACCTTCCATTGTCCCAATGTAAAACACTTTGGTTCTTTTAAATATTACATTTTTAGCAACCAAGTTATCTTCAGCCAAAATTTTATAGGCCCACATGGTACAGGCATTTCCTTTCTAGTGAAACTGAAACTTGTAGAAATGACTCAACTGCATAGTTTGTTCTTGGGTCTGCATGTCTATAACTGGTTGCTGAGATTCCTTGAGATTTCCTCATCCCGTTTAATTAGTCCACTACTCTTAATTTCAGTGCCCCATAATTTTTCAGGATAAAAGCGGAATACAGGCACACTTCCTGCCAGAGTGTAATACACATGAGCACAAGTCCGTCCAACTGGCAGTGGAACCCTTGTGCCCAACTAAGCCTCAGGAACATGATCCTTACTGTCTGCCTTTCTATCAACATTCTGATCTTCTGAGCGCTGGCCAAGTACCACACATCAAGTCCAGTTACAGCATTCTCAGGCTTATGTAACAGTATCTCCTAACCTTTCCAAACTCCTATTTCAAGCCAGTTCTAAGTGCTTTTAAACCACATGGTCAGGAAATGAACAGCAATGACTTCACTCCTGGTATCAAAATCTACCCTATTCTCCTTAACACCAGGACAAAATACCCAACATTTATAACTTAAGGAAGGAACTGTTTATTTGAGTTCATGATTTTCATTGGGTTCAGGTAGTAGCAGACTCCAAAACAGCAATGACATGACAGAGGGCATAGCAAAATGTTTCAGTTACTCTTCTCTCATTGCTGGAACAACTACCAGACACCCCAATGAAGGAAGGAAAAGTTTATTTAGTTCACAATCAGTAGAGGTTTCAGTCCATACTCAGCTGGCTCCAAAGCAGAGTGGCACATGGCAGAGAGCAGCAGTTTGTGGTGATGGCGAAGAGCAGAAAGTAAAAGGAGGAGTAGAAGCAACAATGGCTACACAGACCAAGTCTGTCTCCCTTATGTTGCATTCAGGCTATCTGTCCTAGGCTGGATGCAGCACTCATACGCATAACCCCACCAGCACTCACACTCATAATCCCAGTGGATCATGAATTAGTCACAAAGTTTAGATGCCGTGACTGTACAAGGCTTTGCGGGGACATCTACACACAAACCATAACACAGAGGAAAACTATTCAGACGATGGTGGCCAGGAGATGAGAGGACAAGAGGAGTTAAGGGCTACAATGCATTCTCAAGTTACAAGTCACTCTCCAGTGACCAACCTCCTCCTTCCAGGACACACCTCCTAACTGCAAGTCACCTATAGCACCTCAATAATTCAGCTACCTTCTTAGAGCCCTGCTTAAGAGCATAAGATGCCTGTGGGAAATATTGTAAAATTAGACCATAAGAAATATTAGTTAGAATAATAGCCTGAATGATGACCCTCAAGGTCCTTGGACAACAATATGCAATATGTCAATTACTGTGAATGTACTACTAACGTGTTTTGAAACTATCATATTGTCATTTCTTATTAAAAGTAATAAAAAAAAGATCCTCAATTCTGGGTGGCATCTGTGAATCATCACATCAATCAGTCAAAATAGACACTTCAAAGGTGATAGAACAGTGCATCTTGAGAATATTACTTTAGAGGAATTCTTAATACATAAACCCTAATTTAGGGAAATTCTTTAATCCTTGGAAAATTTCCTGTTTTATCAGAGTTATTCCAAATTGTACTCACAGCGTCCTTATGAAAAGGAAGGAAGGGAGATTAAACTACAGATGACAGAAGAAGCCAGTGTGATAATTAAAGCAAGATGAAAATCGGGGACTTTGAAGTCTGAACAGGAACAGGACCCAAGGGAAGATCCAAGAAGGGCAGTGCTAGTATATAGGGAAGGCAAAGATCCCAAGTTTTCTGGCTTCACTAGAGACATTGTTTATTTGTATTTTAAGCCAATATATTTATGGTAACTTGTTATAGAAGTACTAGGAAACTAGTGACCATGTGGATGGCTCAGTTGCTTGAATCCCACTCACCTCTGCATTCTGATTTGCAATGATATCAGGAACCAGGATAACAACAGGAATGGCAGGTAAAGCTTTAGTCTAAAGTCAAAAAGAAGGCTGCTTCAAAAAGAAATAGACACTTAGATGGGAGCAGTTGAACGTATCACGTTGTTGTCACCATTTCTTACTTTAACCTTATTTCTGTGATAGTAAAACATTACCACAGTGTGCTGCATAATCTCAACAAAGGAAGCACTTGATTGTGAGGTGACAATTTAACACTTTTTCTTAGAAAATACTATGCATGAAGAAAAATCTCTTATAATAGGAACTTTAAAAAATTATTGTAGGGCTGGCCAGATATGTCAGTGGACTAAATCTCCTGCTTAGGCAGAGTGCAGCAACTGGGATTTGATTCCTGGCATGTGGTGCTGGTCATGCCCCCCCTTGGGCATGCTGAGAAGGTCACTGGGTTGGGCGTGGTGGCATGTACCTGTAATCCCAATGCTTGGGAAGCTGAAAATGGGAGAATCACTATGAGTAGGATCTATGTAGTGAGACCCTACAGACCCTGAACTAAACGCAAAAACAAAAAATTATAGTATTCTTCCTTCCATGGAGTACATAAACAATCCACATAGAGTATTCAGATTTTTTTGTGTGTCTTAGTTACTCTTCTCTCATTGCTGGGACAAATACCCGACCCCAAAATGAAGGAAGGAAAGGTTTATTTAGCTTACAGTTGCTGGAGGTTTCAGTCCTTATTCAGCTGGCCCAAGGCTGAGTGGAACAGGGTAGAAAGCAACCAGTTCATGGTGGCGGAACAGCAACAATCATGACGGGCAACAGACCAACCAGGGCACAGAGAGCAATAGCCTGAGTCTTTCTCTCAGTCTCTATATTACATTCAGGCTCTCTGCCTCAGCCTATCCACCTTAGGCCACACCAATAATCCCAGCTATACTGACAACCTCATCTGATAACCTCATCAGTACTAAAACACATAATCCCAGTGGATCAAGAGTCAAGTAATCCCAACAGTACTCAGACCCATAGTCCCATCAGTACTAAAACACATAATTGCAGTGAATCATAACTCAAATCTCAAACTCTAGAAGTCCCCACCCCATGGTTGCATGAGGCTTTGGGGAGACAACTAAACATAAACCATAACATTCTGCCCCTGGACCCCCAAAGTCTCACGTACATCCCTTTGTGCAAAAGACATTTTAGTCCATCTCAAAGAACTGTCAAAGTCCCAACAGTTTCAGCATTGCTGAAAAGTCCAAATCCCAAGTCTCCTCCAAGATCTAAGGCAAACTCTCAACTGTGAGCCCCTTATAAAAGAAAAGTTAAACATGTCCAACATTCAAAGGTACAAGATAAACATTAACAATCCAAAAGTTGCAAACAACAGGGTAATACAAAACACTGGGACAAATGCAAGTCCAAAATCCAGCAGGGAAAACATTAAATCCCATAGTTCTAACTGGAACATCCTAAGCAGTCTGCGCTGAGTTGTGACCTCCAAAGGCCTTACATGGCTCCGCCCCTACGTCACTCTTGCTGGTAACCCCCATGGCTTCTGTCTTAGGCCAGATTTGCTCCCACTTTGCAGTTTCCCATAGACAATCCACATTTCTGGCTTTTCCAAACTTCTGGGGTTTCTACTGAATAGGCTTCTCACTCACAGCTTTACACATTGCGCTCTCAGGGGCACACTGCCTGGGCTCCCAGGCCTTCTTCTGAAATCAAGGTGGAAGCCTTTTTAATCTAACAACTCCTGCATTCTGAATGCACCTAAAACTAGGATCATGTGGATGATGCCAAGGTCTGCTGCCAGCTGGAGCAGTAGCCAGGCTTCCTTCTCTCTTGGTTGTGCCTGGATCGATAAACACTCTGACCTTGATTCCGAGGAACAAATTCTCCACACCAGCACCATTTTGGAACCTGGTTTGGCTGCTGCCATCATTCTGGTACTTGGATCTTTGTGGCTTTCTTCTCAAGGCAAAACCTTTCTCCTTTGCAATTCTGGGGCTGAAAAGGGTGGAGAGTTGCCAACTCCTGTGATGTCCTCAGGCCATCTTTTCCATTATCTTGTTCCTTCCCAGCAATGGAGATCCTTTCAGCTCCATCTTTGCAATCCACAGCACTCCTGGTGCTTCCTTCCTGGCCAAACATACAACATTTTAAATAACCCTTCTTGGCTCTTTGCCCTTGATTTTCAACATAAATCTAGCTAAAAGCCGCCAATAACAACCATACCACTGCCCCAATAGTTTGCTGCTTTGAAATATCTCTTGAAAGATTAATCAGTCCACCATGTTTAATCTCAGTCTTAGGTAAAGTTTCTGGGCATGAGCAAAATTCTGACAGACTTTCAGCCAATCCATAGCACAAATCATCTGGAGTCCAGATGACTTGCTATCCTTCTCAGAAAAAACCTCCTCAACCTGGTCTTTACAGGCAGGCCTGTCAGTCTGAGTTCTGACCAGACTCTCCCCTACAGAGCAGCTGAAGCTTTTCCAGCTCTTCACAAGTACAGGACCTCTCTAAACTTTTCCAATCTCTGCTCTTAAGCCATTCTTTACACCCAGGCTTCAAGCCAGTCTTCTGGTCTGAGCTCTCACCAGAATCTCCCCTACCATACAGCCAAAGTTTATCCAGCTGAAGTCCTTTCCTATCTCTTCCCATAAGCCATCTCCAAAAACTCACAATCCACATAGTCAGGTTAGTCACAGCAATGACCTCACTTCTCTGGTACCAAATTCTGTCTTAGTTACTCTTCTCTCGTTCCTGGGACAAATATCCAACACCCAAAATGAAGGAAGGAAAGGTTTATTTAGCTTACAGTTGCTAGAGGTTTCATTTCATATTCGGCTGGCTCAAGGCTGAGTGGAACAGGGCAGTGAGCATCCAGTTCATGGTGGCAGAACAGCAACAATTGCAACAGAGGCAACTGAACAACCAGGGCTCCAAAGAGCAACAGCCAATGTCTGTCTCTCTGTCTCTCTTTATATTACATTCAGGCTCTCTGCCTCAGCCTATCCACCTTAGGCCACACCAATAATCCCAGTCACACTCAGACCAATAACCACATCAGTACTAAAGCACATAATCCCAGTGGATCAAGAGTCAAGTAATCCCAGCAGTACTCAGACCCATAGTCCCATCAGTACTAAAACACATAATCCCAGTGGATCATGACTCAAGTCTCAAACTCTAGAAGTCCCCGCCCCATGATTATATAAGGCTTTGGGCAGACAACTAGACTTAAACCATAACAGTGTGTTAGAAGTAAACACTCTACTGTTAAAAGGATTTTTCACTTGAATTTTTGCACTATATTCAAATGAGTAATTTTTATGGAGGTTTAGAAAGGAAATAAAAGAATCCTACCTTAGTGACAGTTAATGATCTAAGGGTGATTATGTCCTTGTAATCTAAATGTATTACTTCAGAATCTACTTACATTAGTTTAGAATTTTAAGATTATATGCATATAAATTTT
>PVKN010033844.1:0-11952 GCA_004027915.1 Capromys pilorides
AATTTTAGAGTGATTGACATCTCTCCAAATCTGAATTTCCCTATTTATGATTGTGGCTTATATTTCTTTTATACTTTATTTTTTTTGAAAACCTTCTTTAATGATGTTAAAGGGGATTTCTTTGTATTAATGTTGCATATTACTTGTGTTTGTTATTTATGGAAGAATCCTTATGTCTTTTCCTTTTATTATAATTAGAATCTTTCCTTAGTTCATTTATTATGTTATGCTTCCTTAATATATTATTATAATGAGAAACTTTCCTTAATGTATTTCTTTTTTAAGTTTATTTTATTTTTTTAAACCTCATTTATTTATTTATTTATTTGTGTTCTGGCCGGCTCAGCCCACCTTGGGGGTGGGGCTGGCACAGCATGTGGTGCCGGGGATGGAACCACAGTCCCTGTGGCCACCCTACCAGGCACTGTAGACCACTAAGCCATCTTGCCGTCCCATCCTTAATGTATTTCTTAATATAACTTTTTATATTGGTTATTGCATATATATATATATATATATATATATATATATATATAGAGAGAGAGAGAGAGAGAGAGAGAGAGAGAGAGCTGTTTTGTATATTTGTAAACACTAGTGAGCTTATTTTCCTTTTCAGCTATCTTAGGGCTTTAGGTATATTCACATACTCTTTTTCTTTTTTCTTTCAGTACTGGTGACTGAATTCAGGGCCTTCATAATGAGTTATATCCCCAGATTGTATATTTTGAGCTAGGGTCTTGCTGAATCACTAAGTTTTCCAGGCTGGATGTGAATTTTCGGTTGGCGTACCTTGGCCTGGCAATGTGCTGGGAGTATAGGCTGTACCACTGCACCCAGCTCCTGTATAATCCCATATGAAGACAATATGTTTATTTTCTTTTATTTTTACCCTTTTTCTGTATCTTGTATAAAGTCATTGACTAGTCCAGGGAGACATTAAAAATAGTGCAGACGTAGTAAATTCTCAAACAGGCACGGTTCCTTCATTAAGGCCCTTAGTGCATAAATGTTATACATATCTTCGCAATTTTGCATCCTTGACTTTTCTTTCTAGCTGATAACAGCAGCCAGAATATTGTTCCGTTCACATCTCCTTCTCTGCTCTTAGTTCCAGGTGACCTACACTTACCACATATCTATTCATCAGTTTCTTTTTAGTAAACCTTATATCTGAGTTGATAGCATTCACTGGAGTCACTTTGATTGATTCAGAGATTTTAAGAATTCTGCTTATAGCCGTGTCTTTGATTTTATCTTTCCAAGGGCTGCATTTTAATGAACTTCTAATTGTTAAAGCCATTTTTCATTTCTGTCATTTATCTGTCAGAAATTAGAAAAAAATATCTTTCATATGCAGTGTATTTGGAAGGTAGTTGATTCTTTTTACTTACCACTTGCAAACTGGTCTAGTTTTTGTAAGTTCATATATTTTTAATAGTACCTTGTCAAATATAACACATGACAATCAGCTTATAATACCAGTCGCATCAATCACTTCCACTGTTGCTGAAGCACAACACCTAACACCCACAAATTAAAAGAGGAGAGATTGACTTTGGCTCACAGTTTTAGAGATCACAGTCTGTGCATGCCTGACCTACTCCAAGGTTGACCAGAAATCTAATAGAAGTTTTTGAGAGAAGAAGGACACTCACCTCATAGTCAGGAGTCAGGGAAAAGTGAGAAGACAGAGAGGGTAGCATATGCTCAAAACACTTGCCCCCAGCCACGCACGTGCCTCTTCCAACCAGGCCCTGCCTACTAATATCACATTTGGCTCTGAAGTCAGCCATAGATCAACCTAATGATGAACTTAATCATCACAATAATCTATTCATTTTCTAAAATCCCTATCTCTGATCATATGAAAGTTTTGGCAGGTACTGTAGCATCTGACCCTGGCCCCAAAAGGCTCATGTCCATCTTATTATGTAAAATGTATTTAGTCCACATCTAAGAGGTGCCTAAATCTTAACAAAAGAGAATGTTGCCAGACATAGAGGTGTATGCCTATACTCGCAGCTCTTGGGAGGCTGAGGCAGGTGTGTTGCTGGAAATTATTCAAGGCCAGTCTATACTGCATAATAAGGCCCTCTCTGAAAATAAAAAGTTGAATATTTCTAATATACAATGGCACAGAGTAAATATTTCCATTCCAAAGGTGAAAAGGAAAGTAAAAAAAAGAGAATGGGACAAAATAAAGGCCAAAAAACAATGGGGAAGATATACCAGCACCCACAGCAGGCTGTGGCCAGATGTGAACACCAAAGGACTTGGGCAGGCCCATCTCTGTGGCCTTGCTGGTTGTAGCCTGCATGGTCTGTCACCTGGGATGACCCTGTACTTTGCATGTGACTTTTCTCAGAAGATGATCTGCATTCCTTGCATCTCCAACTTTCCATGTTCTCCAATATATCCTTTTTTTTTGGCAGGGCCAGGTTTGAACTCACAACCTTGCACTTGCCAGGCAGGCACTTGTGCCATGGAGCTATCTCCCTGGCCCTCCAATTATCTTCAGCTTCACTGTTGCAGCTTTATTTATTGCCTTCTCAAGCACATTTACTGGCTTCTCAGGCCTTCTTTAAATTTGGGTATAAGCTCCCATGTCCCTGAAACTCTTGCATTCTGCATAATTGTCAAACCAGCATCATGTGAACCGCACCAGGGTTAGCTGCTAGCTCAAGCAGTGGTGGGTCCCCTTGGAACCAGGGCTGTTGCAGCTTCTTGTGTGCCTGTGGGGTTGAGCAACACAGTGATACTAGGCAGTTAATTCCTTTGGACAGCCTTCTTGAATAGGCATTTGAGAACTCTCTTCTCAAGTAGAAGGTTTACAGTTTTGCACATTTTTGCCTGCAGTGGGTGTAGTCTTGCCGATTCAAAAGATCCCCTTGAGGGATCTTTCTTTTGCTCTTGCTCAAAGAGTCACTTAAGATAATAGAAATTGTAGGTAATGCAAAATAATATCTAAAAATATTCCCCAAATAATATCTAAAAATAAAAGTACTACAAAACTAAGAATATGGAAAGTACACTTTACAAGTTCAACTTTTGCAACTGTTTTGTTTGGTGTTTTGGTTTTTTGAGCAACAGAATAGTAAGGGTTCTGTTACTTTCATTCTATCTTGTATAATTTGTTTGATTCCCTTATTATTCTTTTTTATATTTTTACTCAATTCATTATTATAATAATGTGTATTTTGGAAATACTGTAATACCTTGGCTCATGAAAGTTTCTGTTTGGAAATCCATTTGGAAAAATTTGACTTCCTTTCCCAAACTCTGCACTGGGTGACAAACACGACCACAGTCCTCTTCTTCACAGAAGCACAAACACAGTGTGTGTTACCCCACATGGCAAAACAAATTAAGTTTTTAATCTAGGACATCACTGAACTTTTAAGTATTACCTCATCACTGATAAGTATAGCACCCCTGTAATCCGGTGCCCTTGCTAAAGCCCATCTTGAAACACCTGAGCGTTTTGGAGGCTAATCTATACTTAAACCAAAGCACCAGAATTCTATCTTCTCAATACTTATTGCTACTGTCAGTTCACAAGGTACATGTTGGAGCATGGTTGGATGTCTAATTGAAATGTCCACTGAGTGTCTGGCATAATGGATGATTTTAGACCATGGCAGTCCATAATCTTACAAAATATCAAGACCTGAAAATCAAAGACACACAAGGTTTCTAGGGGGAAAATCCATCCTCTAACCCCGGAATCCCAAAGTAGGCACTGTAGAAGTGATCAAGAACCAGAAGACTTCAAACATCTCACTAAGGTCATTTCAGTAAGAAGGAGGCAAAGCCTTCTAAAGTCTGAAAGGAAAAACACCAATTTCTCTTTTATATGAGATATGAAACACAGATAATAATGGAAAAAAGACATTAGAATAAAGTAAAGAGAAGTAACAAGAATATAGACATTTTCAGAGATTTACTGTACCAGAAAGTTAGCTCCCATCAGTTCCTCCTCAGGAAGCTGTTGTTCCCCTAAACAAAGAAATAAACCCAGACATAAAGGAGAGCAGTCCTACACTGAAACAATACAGCTCTGAGACTAAAGAATAGGACATTTCGGGGCTGGGGAGATAGCTCTGTGGCACAAGTGCTTGCCTGGCAAGCACAAGGTCATGAGTTTGAACCCTGGTCCCACCAAAAAAAAAAAAAAAAAAAAAAAAAAAAAAAAAAAAAAGAATAGGACATTTCCAATGCATGTGAATGTGTTTTAAAGTGCTTTTGATAATTCAAAGAAGTTTGAAGTTGAATATAGCTATAAATTTACAGGGAATCAATAAAACAAAAAGTATTTTTCATTCTGGGAAAGGTAAACATTTGAGTGAGAGAAGCCAAGTAAGCAGAGTGCACTTGAGGCGTAACTATGGTAACAGCTCTGACTGCTGATTTAACGGAAGCTGACAAGGCGGATCTGTGCTTGTTAGAAGGGGCAGTGCAGCAGAACCGAGTCAACCCTCAATCCTCAGAAGCTAACCCACTTCATTCATAGTGTGCAGGCAGCAGAGAAAGGTGAAAAGTGCAGTGTAGGTGCAGTCATGTGCTTTAGCACTTGGAATTCAGAGATCTGGAACTGGAAAGCAGTAATAATTGCCTGTTGAGAGTTTCATAAGCTTTGGATAACTATGTTGTTCCTTAAAACATGCGAATAAATAAACTTTGGATAAAGTATACAATAATAAACTAATGAATCACCTCCTCTTTTTCCTCCATCATGGGAAGTAAGACGATTATATGTATGAAGTATCTTCATTTGCCAACACAAAAGTGAATTAGAGGGCCAGCCAGATAGTTCAGCAGATTAAAGCACCTGCTTAGGCAGAGGCAGGGGTGAGAGGGTTCAGCCCCTCCCCCAGGGCACTGTGAGATTGCCTTTGAAACTGGACGTAGTGGCGTGTGCCTGCCTGTCACCCCAGCACTTGGGAGGCTGAACACAGGAGAATCACAGTCCAGCCCTGTAGTGAGACCCTGTAGACAATGCACTGAATGAAAAAAATTTTAAAAAAGTGAACTTGACCCAGATTGTTCCACAGCAGGTGTTGCTCCTCTCCTAACAGCATCTGTGCCTTCAGTACTTTGAAGCTAAGGCAATAGTGTCTGATATTTTTCACACTACTATGTATAAACTATGCATAGTGATTAGATGTTCTTCATGTTTTCCCTTCAGATAATGCAAGGATTTTCATCTTTGTAGACACATTTGTAATGTTAATATTTATTTAAAACCCGCATAATTGTAGGGTGTTGAATTTTCAGTTTAGGGTCTATCCTTACTGAGCCGTATGGGACAGTAAAGGCTGACTGTCTCCAGAGACCGTTGTGTGTAAACCATTTCAACTAATTCATTGTCGTGAGCCTGTAAAATTCTACATTGCTTTCAGAATAAATGACAACTCAGGATTGCTGGTGAGGTACTTAGTCCTTGAAAATGTTTCCCCTCTCCGATTACAAACAATGCCATGATAAGGAAGATTAATCTTCCTAGAGACAGCATTTCATATAAGTACAAATTTAAATGGTGTGACATTTGTTTCTAATGGATTTAGTGATTGTGAATTTATGAATTTAACATTTATTACATTAAATTTAGTCAAATGTTATAATTCTTATTGAATATTATAATTCTTGGAATATTTTTCTTTAATTAATTTCAGTTTTATTTTCAGGGTGACCGTGGCCTTCCTGGTTTTCCTGGTCTTCATGGGATGCCAGGATTAAAGGTTGAAAAAAAATCTTATAAATTCAGTTCTGTCATATTTTAATTAAAATGAAAGTATGTTAATATTCTAATTGTGTTTTAAGTCAATTTTCATGGATAAATATAAACATAAGCATATTAAATTATTAGATTAAGTTAATATCATCATTTATATAACATTTTAAAAATCTTTGAAGTTTACAGTTATAAATGTATAATTATATTGTATCCTATTTAGCAATAAATGAGCAAGTTTACTACATACAATGTGTATAATCTATTATATATTCGTTCTCTCAACCTTAAAATCTGAACTATCAGCCCCATTGCAGTACTTGTTTATCCTTATAAAGATAGTACAGCATGACTTTTAGTAGATACATTTTAAATTATTTTGTTTTTAGAATATTATATTTTATTATATATAATCTAGTTCTTTTTTCTTCTAAGGGAAACATTTACTTTCTTAAAATTCAGTACTCTTTTTTTGTATTTTGGGGAAGGGTCTACAAGGTGTTCAGGGTCTCACTTTCAGGTTGGACCCATAGTCATCTGCCTGTTTACGCCTTCCAAGAGCTGGGATTATAGAGGTGTTATTTTTGTCTTTCAGGGTGAAATGGGTCTAAAAGGAGATAAAGGGTCACCTGGATTTTACGGCAAGAAGGGAAGTATGGAGCTCGCAGCAGAGCACCCACACCGCCCTCTAATGTGCTGGAGATAGCAGAGTGACGTTGCGTCTCTGCTCAACCTTAGCGTTCTCACATGATGGGCAGAGGAGAATTTTCTGACCGCTGTGCATGGCATACTACAAGAATGCTTCATCTTATTTTAATTGAAATTTAGTCAGTATTCACAGTGCGGATTCCTTGGGAAGGGAAGCTGCTTGAAATTGTGTCCGCTGAGAATCTACGCTTGAGCCTTCTGCCTCTTCATACTTAGGGAAGTGTGTATGTTCAGTCTACCCACTGCGTTTTAAGTTTGTCAAGATGCAGTGTCTGTGTCTAGATGCTCAGAGCATTAATTCTGCGTCCATCAGCATTTTCATTTCATTGTCCTGCATTGTGCCCACTGGGCTGGTAAAAATCATGCCTTAACGCATGCTGTAGAGGGAGGCATCGCGATCTGCCATTCTGCCAGAGGTGCCATTCCGTGATAGGTTTAGCTTGCTGGACTTTCCTTTAGCTTACTTTCTCTGTAAGTTTAAAATAGAAACTTTATTAAATGAATTTTTCTATATGTTATTTTTTAATACAGGGTGCAAAAGGTGAAAAGGGGAATTATGGTTTTCCTGGCCTTCCTGGACGTCCTGTGAGTTTAATGTGAAAAACTGTTCTTCAATGTCTTACATTAAATAAAAAACTATGTTATCTTTTCTCAAAAAGAAAAAATGAGTGCAAAGATATGTTAAAAATACATGGATTTATTTTTCAGGGAGAACCAGGAAGACATGGAAAAGATGGATTGATGGGTAGTCCTGGCTTCAAGGTATTTACTAAAACAAAACAAATTGAAAATAATTTCTTTGCCTTGTGAATGAACATTAGAAGGATATATCAGTACTAGAATGTTTTACATATAACATTAGAATAAATTAAAAAACTGAAAGTTTTTAATCGAATCTAAGAATGAAACTGATTTTCCTTTGAGTTGATCATGAACTCTTACGTGTGAGGAAACAGACTAAGGAGTATTGAAACTTGAGAATCGTTCTTAACCCATTCAGATGGGCTTACGTGGTGAATTAGAGGCAGGAGTTCATAGCACAATCTCTCACAGGTTTAACGTCTCAGGGCAACACTTCTACCCCACCCCTTAAGCATCTCTGTCTCTTAAGCAGTATTAGATGCAGGCTGGGGCATTAGAGCCTGAGGGATCTGCAAAGAGGCAGAGCTGGTGATGACAGTTGAGCACCAACCAGGCCAGTGCATCTGGAATAGGCCAGTAGTCCTAGGGATTGTTTGTTGGGCTTACTCTAGCTGGCTTGGTTCTCTCAGGACTGCATTGTGGACTTCATCCGAGCTGAAGGAGCCACAGGTGCAGCAGTGGATTTAGGGATGTCATCCGATTTCCTGGTAGTCAGCACTCTGAAGCTCAAACTTGCCCAGAAATCCACTCCATAGTGCTATAGTTGATAGTTCCGTTTTTTTTCCTTTGGAAAATTACACATTTAGTTGAAATTCTCTGATTCCTCTTTAAGATTACAGATAGTACATTTTGTAAATGTAAATGTAAAGTACTAGACCTGTTTTAAAGAGTTTAGTTTCCTCTTGCTTGTTATGTTCCTCTGGATTTCATTTTCTAACACTTTGTTAGACTTTCTTGATTTTTGTTGGAATAAAACCATGATGTTCCCTGCTTATTTGGGTTATGTTACTTAGATTCTTCTATACCTGCAAACTAGGCATTGATTGAACTCTTCTTTGTATTTTGTTAGTACAAACCCATAAACCCCTAGAAATGGGACTGCAGTTTTTGAAGAAAGTAAAAGTTAAAGAATAGAACCAAATTAGAACTTTATCTTTTAATGACTTTTTCTAACTATACATCATTTGACAAATTTTGACCCTGAGCTTCTTGCTGAATTCACTCTCATATAATTATAAGCGTGCACAGCCACAATTTAATTTAAAGGCATTACTCATACCCCAGAGAAAATCCTATATGTGTTTTCAGTCATTTGCATTTCTCTTCAAGTTTCTGTCTTCTGTATCCAGCCCTAGATAACCACTGTCCTTTGTGTCCCTAAGGATTCCCTAGTCTGAACATGTTCCACAGTACCATCATAAAATACAGTTTTTAAGGGCTGGCCAGACAGCTCAGCAGATTAAAGCACCTACTTAGTCAGGCTCAGTGATAGAGGATTCAATCCCTAGTGTGCTGGTGCCAGCCGTGCCCATGGGGCAAGCTGAATCGGCGACTGAGACTGGGCATGGTGATGTGCCCCTGTAGTCCCAGCGCTTGGGAGGCTGAAAACAGTAGGATCATTATGAGTCTGATCTCTGTATTTTATTTATTAGGTTATTAAAAAAGCTAATAAGTAAATAAAATACAGTTTTTGAAACTGAATCTCTTGTATCATTTTCAAGATTCAACCATGTTTTGATCTATATCAGTATTTCATTCCTCCACATAGCTGATAATATTTTAAAGGATGGATATATTACTGTGGCTAGCATTTTGAGGTCAGTTCACTCTTGTTGTGTGACATTTAGAACATTACCTTTTATAAATATTTTCTAAACTTTTATAATCTTAGTTTATATTGAAGTCTGTAATTTATTTTGAATTAATCCCTCCTATGTATAGTGTAAGCAAAAAATCAAAGCTCATCTTTTCCTTATGTGAACATTCAGGTATCATAACACTGTTTATTGAAGCCCATTACTTCAAACTGAATTACGTTCATTCATATATGATCCATTCATGTAATAATTACATATATGCATATTCACATATATGATGAGTTTTATTTGGCTGTATTTGTGTACATAAGTGGAGCATCTGACACGTATATAAGATACTTTGATCATTTTCACCCCCATTATCCAGCCTGTTCACCCTTTGCTCCAGCACTGAAACCGGCCCACTTCTCTAATATCCCCCTTGCTATTGTCATGTCTCTTTCTCTCAGTAAATTCTCAGATTTTTTATATGGGAGAAAGTATGTGAAATTTGTGAGTCTGGTATATTTCACCTCTCATACTTCCCTGTTCTATCCATTTTTCTGCAAATAACATGATTTTATTGTTTTGTGATGTACCAATACTCTTTATTTTATTTTATTTTTTTCCTATGCATTTAGTACAGAGTCTACAGGCTCTCACTACACAGATCAGACTTGTAGTGATTCTCTGGTTTTTTGCCTCCCAAGCACTGGGATTACAGACATGTGCCACCATGCTCAGTCTCACTCACTCTCTCAGCACTCCCTGAGGGTGGGGCCAGCACCCCACACTGAGGATCGAACCAGGTTACTGTGCTTACCTAAACAGATGCTAGTCCACTGAGCTATCTCGTCAACTGGTCTTTGAGTTTTAATTGATTTTGTACATATGAATATACAGATTTTACAGCATCATTTGTTGAGGAGGCAGTATTTTCTTCAGTGTATGTATCTTGCTTCTTTGTCAAGAGTTAAATTGCTGCAACTTTGTGTGTTTATTTCTGTTTCCTGCTCTATTCCATTTTTATGCCATACTATTCTATTTTGTAGGATTCTATTTTGCAGCTTTGTAGGATAGTTTGAAATCTAATATTGTGGGGGTTATTGTTGTTGTTTATTTTTGGTTTTGAGTAGCTGGGATTGAACCATAGCCTGTGCTTGTCAGGCAGGCACTTATGCCACTAAGCTATCGCCCCAAAACTTGAGAAGGATTTTTTTTTTTTCAGGGAGGCAGCGGGCTGGCTCAGGCTGCCTTAATGGTGGTTCTCATGCTGCATGTGGAGGTGGGGATTGAACTGTGTTCCCCAGTGCCTGAGTGATTTTGTGGAATCATGCACTTTAATCAACTGAGCTACCTGGCAAGTCCCCTTGAATCTAATAGTGTGATACATCCAGCATTGCTCCTTTTGCTCAAGGTTGCTTTGGCTATTCCGGATTTTCTGTGTTTCCATATTAATTTTAGAATTTTCTCTAGTTCTTTTAAGAAGGCCATTTATAATCCGGGCACAGTGGTGTGCACCTGTGATCCTAGCACTTGGGAGGCAAGAAACAGGAGGATCACTATGAGTCCAAGCTGCATAGTGAGACCCTGTACAAAAAAAAGAAAGAAAGAAAGAAAGAAAGAAAGAAAGAAAGAAAGAAAGAAAGAAAGAAAGAAAGAAAAAAGAAAGTCACTTGTACTTTGATGAGGATTTTCAAGTATCGAATGACACAGATGGGGTCCCTATTTGTAGATTCTCAGTTGTGCTTCATTAGCCTACATCTTCTTCGCTTCCCCGGAGCCACACTGGCTGTCTAGATGATCATCATCATCTTAAATGTTTTGAGATATAGGGTCAATATTATAAACTCATGAAAGCATCTGCTTTAATTTTATGTAGGTTTTAATTTAATAACCTATATAATTTAATTACTGATTTTTAAGACAATTTTACACATTTATATCCAGTAACCTAAACAACTAATTTGAAGATAGCACCATGAAATGCAGCAATCATTGTTGAAATTCTATTACTTTGTTTAGTGAAATTTTATATCATTTCCAATGCTGTTTTACAAATTAGCATTTTATATTACTCAAAAAATTTAAAAAAATAAGATAAAACATTTTACTATACTGTTTCCTTTTTGACTGTTTTTTTAAACTTTATTTATTTATGTTCTGGCCAGCTCAGCCACTGGGGGATGGGGTTGGCACAGCATGTGGTGCCGAGGATCGAACCATGGTCCCTGCAGTTGCTAAGCTTGCCTAAGCAGACGCTTAGGCTGCTGACCTATCTTGCCAGCCCTCCTTTTTTATTTTTTTTCCCCTACGCTTTTCTATCTTTAAAAATTAGTTGGGCATGGTGTCATGTGCCTGTCAGCCCACACTGAGGAGGCTGAGACAGAAGGATCACTGTTTGAGGCCAGCCTGGATCACACAACAAGATCCTATCTCAAAAGCCATAAATAAATAAATATTTACAATTAAATCAATTTATTTTTATTCAATTATTATCTTTTCTGATAACATTCTCTGACACAGTGTAATAGAACAAGAAATTGGCAACAGACTGAAAATAAAAAATCAATTCTTTGTCTTTTTTCTCTTTTCAACTTCTTACCAATTTCTTTTTTCTGTCTTCTTCTAATTTTTCAAGTACATATCTGATAATATGAATAACTAATTTGAAAACAACAGTATGAAGGATGTTTTTCTGTTGCTTTAATTATATCCCCCAATTCTGATGTATGGTGTCTTCATTAACATGTTTTGTGAATTCCTTAATAGATGGGCATTTAGGTTGTTTCTAAGATTTAGCTGTGACAAATTGTGCTGCGATAAACATCGGTGCACATATAAAAAAGTGATAGTTTTACACAATAGAGTATTACTCAGCTCTAAAAAAAAGATAAATTTGATGCTTTTATAGGTCCGTGGATGCAACTAGAGACCATACTGTTAAGTGAAATAAATCAGACCCACATGTGCAAACATCATATTGTTTAGCTAGTGTAAAAACCTGAAAGAATAAATAAAATCCGAAAGGTACAATAGACACCATGAGAGGGAAAGAATCTGTTCAATGGGAGG
>PVKN010033845.1:0-11948 GCA_004027915.1 Capromys pilorides
CTAGTTCTGCTTTATCTGAGATATTTCACTTCAAACTCTGCCTGCTAAGGCCTGTGCTCAAGGCAGCCCAAAGGGACATTTTAACCAGTACAACTTATAGTGCTTGTAAGTTGGTGATGATTTTGTGTCTTCACAAAACTCGCAACCTTATCTAAATACACTGGCTGGTAGTGAATGTGTCCAGAGAGAAAACCAAGTGCAGAAACCAGTCACTCTGCCATCTCCTGCTAGGTGCCTGCCACTGCCTCAGGGATGCTCTCTGCCCCTCCTTTGAAGCCACTTAGCAATCTCCTCACTGTGCCATTTCAGTAGGACTTATAGGGTTGGGAAGTAGCAACCCCTCTGCCGCACACCTGCCTCTCCTGCTCAGCTTGATGTTGCAGGGATTTAATTCTGAGTAGGATTTAAATAAAATCAGAATCTGTCTGTGCTGGAGGAGACGTGTTTGCACGGAAATGGAATTCGTCAGCTGGGTCAGTTGCTGGTTAGCCTCATTTCCCTCCAGTGCTGGGGCCTTGGGAAATGATACGCTAACCCCCTCCAAACCCATCATGCACCCTCCAGTGTGGGAAGCTGGGACTGATGACTGGTGTGGGCAGGAAGAACAAGGCTCCTCTTTCACTGCTAAATTCCACTGTTTAATGCACTTTGATCTTAAAATATGTCTTCTTTAGACAAAAAATAAGTGTTTTAGGGTTATGTTGAAAATTAACAATGGCACCTGTTTCAGACAGGGTATATTTGTCTGCAAAAAAACAGGACTCACACAGAAGAGCTCAATAAATGAGGGGCTTTATTAGGAGCAGGGTGGAGAATACTGAGGCACTAAATGTAGAAGATGCATGAAGGGCCTGGGACAGGCAGGACTCCTCAGGCGATACTTTATAAGGATCTCATTCTGCATGCAACATCAGATCTGATTCCATCTCTGTAAATGTACCTCTTTGCAGAATCCTTTGCTTTTTCCTGAAGCTGAGGATTAAACCCAGGGCTGATTATGTTGATTGCGTTGGGTAAGTGCTCTATCACCACATCCTGGATTAACTTAGTTTATTATGTTTTATCTTGAGACAGTCTCACTAAATTGCCTAGGGGCTGGAATAATAGCTCAGTCAAATAAATGCCTGCCTGGAAAATGCAAGGTCTCAAGTTCCATCCCAGGTACTGCAAAACAAAACATAACAGAAAAAACAAATCAGAAGAGAACATAAGAAATTACTTTGGGGTGGGGGGGACTTTCGGGTTAGCTCAGTGGTTTAAGTGCTTGCACAGGCAAGCCCAGTCAGGCACAGGGGAAGGCGGTTCAATCACCAGACTCACCCTTAAGGCAGCCTGAGCTTGCCACACACACACACACACACACACACACACACACACACACGCACATATCCTTCACTAAGTTGCCTACCTAGGCTATGCTGAGACACGTGATGGATCTGCCTCAATGCCCTGAGGACTTGGGGAAACAAGTCCACACCACCAGCCTTACTTCTTCGCAGGTTCTTAATTTCAGCCCTGAAATTTTGCCTTCTACCTGCCCTTGCTGTTCTTGTCCCACGGCTGGCTCACTCTGACTCAGTCTTTACTTTTGCTCAGGGCTGGCTCCTATCAGGTCATTTACATCTACTGTGTGGGATCATCATGCAGCTGAAACAGGGCCAGTTTGCCCCTCTGCTGACAGGGAAGACAGTCTCTTGCCTCATTTATTGGTCTTGGTTAGAGAGTCACCAAAGTATTCCACATGAACACAGATCCAAGACTCATTGTAGAGATGCTGATAAGGTGAGCTGTCTATCTGAAGGTCGTGTTAACTGATGTCTGAAGACATAGATAATAACTGCGGTCTTCCACAAACAAATGGCTGGGTCTGCGCTGCTCTTTAAAAAAAACCCAATTATTTATTTATTTATTCAATACAGGATCTTGCTACACAGTTCAGACTTGCAGTGACTCTTGTGTCTCAGCATCTTCAGTGCTGGGATTATAGGTATGTGCCACCATGCCCAGTTTCGGTGACTGGCACGGAGCACATAGCATGCAGTGCCAGGGATCAAACCTGAGTCCTCACACTTGCCAGACAGGCACTTAGACAGCTGAGCTATTTCCCCAGCCTACTCCACTTTTATAATAGCCAAGAATGATGAAGTAAGCATCACCCAAACAACAAAAAACACACATTTTAAATGTCCATGTAAATACAAAGAACTATGCACCTCACAGCCTGAGACCTAGGAAGCCTGTATTTTCCATAGCAATGAACTCACTTAAATGTTTCAGGAAAGAGCTAAAATGAATGTGAATTCAAGCGAATCTTTTTTCTCCCACAAAAATAAGAAGTATAAAAGTCAAAATGAAATTGAAGCAAAAAACACTGACAAAAATACAAAGGCAAATAGCAAAAGAAGACATTTTATTTTTGTGAAAGGGTGAAGGCAAACAAGAAAGAAAGGATCGCTCTTGGCCTGAAGCCCTGGGACATAAGACAAAATCTTCCTTTTGCAGAAAAAGAAATGTTCATTAACAAAGAAAATGTCACCCAAATCTGAAGTCTGAGCAACCCAGCCATGTTTATCTTTGACTTCAGATGCTGACATCCACTATGGTGTTTGCATATTAACCCAGTGCCCTTATCAAAATAGAAGGGAACTTTAATTACTTTGTTCCTCCTTTTTATCTTGGATTAATCCTATTTCTTAACTTTGGTAAACTTGAATTGAAGTAAAGCATGCAGAAATTTAACAAGACTTATGAATACATTTTATAATACCAAAATCTATTATGTAGATCCTGATTTGGGCTCCTTGTTAAAATATATCTTTAGGACCCCTAAAACAGAAACATCTGCACATTGTATTTCAAACACTAACTGATATAAGAGGTGACTGAGGATAAAAGAAAATGCTCAAAATGTTGTGTCTCAACAATTAATAAAATGTTTGCTTGTTTACCCAGGAAACAGAGGACCCAAATAAACAAAATTAGTGAATGTGTTTTCTCCTACATGCCAAGTCATTGGATGAGCTCGAAATGTTTTCAGATGTCTAATTCCCACAACAATGAATAATGCTACAAGAAGTCTCAAAGAAAATTGATGTTTTAAGAAATGTTTTCCCTGCTCAGCTTCCTACTACTAATTTAACACAGATTTTAAGCTGAAATCAGGACATAAGCTCTTTTCGGCTGTATGTCTGAGTATGTGAGTTCTGATGTCTTTTTAAATTCTCTTCTGTCCTTCACGTAGGTGCTCTGAGATCAGGCTGGCTGTGGTCTAAGTCCATCTGCGCACTTTCCAGTGAGTTGGGTGTTGTACACTGCCTCAGATGCAGCAAGTCTTAGGTATATTGTCTAATTGGCATCATTGTATAAGTAAACAAATGCTAAATAACACAGCCTTTAGTATTTTAAATCAGCTCTGCTTTACAAAACTTAATAATTTTCTTTTTGGGCAGAATGGAATTTGTTCTTCAAATTTCATAGAAGAAAGGGCAGACTTAAAGGGCCTGACCAAAAGCATAGAGGAGTACAGTAAGAAAGAGGTTCTAGATTCTGGCTTTCTTAACTTCAGTGACATACTGTCTCCCTCTGTCAAAAATAGGCAGAAACTCATTCATCCACAATGACGAAAGGAAGCCTGTGATTCGGCATGGGTGGACGGCATCAACCTGAATGCGTATTTCCCTCCACCTCAACCCTGCTCCACTGTCTGGTGAGCTGTATATGAGAAGTTAGTGCCATTTTCCAGCATGTGAGAGCTATCAGACTGAGCTCCAAGTTATTAGTCAGGAGCTGGGTCCATTTGTCATCTTTTTTTTTTTGAGACTGTGCGTTATTTTCCATATTGGCCCATCAATTCCTTTAGGTGGAAGCAGGCATGACAGCTACACTACCCTGGTCACCATCTGAGGATGAGAAGGGAACGGGTAAAGCCAGCTGGTCAGAATGTTCAGTTCAGGATCTACTTCTGTGCACGCCTGGAATAGGCCACACTTCTGATATACATTCACTTCTGGTTTCACCCCTGCAGATTTGGCCTCAGCCTGGAAGAACAAAATGTAAGGGGAGGACACTACTCAGCAAGGCTTTGCCATGGCCTAGGCCCCTTAGTCCTCCCCAACAGCTGGGGCAAGGCCTGCAAATGCCAAAACAGTATCTTCTACAGCCACCCCCACACAAGCTTTCATGTTTTCCTCTCTGCAGAAGAAAACACTGCCTTGAATTGGGCTTCAAAGTGAAAAAAGCTTAGCAGTTTAACAAATCTCTGGTCATCTAAATGGCTAGAGCCATCCCAACTGGGGGTGGGTGTTAGGAATCCATGATAAAAAGACAACAGCAGCCACATAGTCTCAAAGTGGATATCCCTTAGGCTTAAAAGGCATGGATGAGCTGGAGCAGGGCCTGCCTGGAAACAGCCTCTCAGTGATTTCCTAAAGTGAACATGTGGGGCACAAATCCAGCCATGTTTTCAATTAGTGCAGCTAGTTCCTTGGAAGTCTGGCCATGGGCAGCAACAGATGGAGGGGCTTCGGTGACAGCCAGCCTTTATTTACGTATGAAGGCTCCCCCTTGTGTGAGTGTCCACTACTCAACTCCACTTAAACAATCCCTTTGCAGTGAATGGTGGTGCTACACATAACACCTCCTTTGTTTGCCAGCCTCCCCCAAGCTACTGCCTGTCTGGCCTCTGCCTGGGCCTCTTTAGGGTGATGATCAACACAATTCCTGGCTCCAGAGATACCTCAGATTTGTTGAAAGGGGCAACTTCATCCATTGAAAACTGGATTTTCTTGAGTAATCAAAAGCCAAAGGGAGTCAGAGTGAATTGTTTCAGACTTTAACAAGGAGTTTCATCTCTTTTGACTTTAGAAAATTACACATTTCATCTTTATTGGGTTATAATGTCATAGCAAGAAAAAGAGGTGGGAGATGAGAGAGAAGAAAGAGTTTTGTTAAAGTCCTAAAGGCATGCAGTTACTTTTTGGCCTTTAAATGTAACACTCTTCTAGTGACTCATGCTTTACTTTACCTCAGAAAGTGAACTTTTCCTACTGTACTTTGTGTTCTTTTGTCAATGAGATCTCAGGAGGCTGGGACGACCATGGGGATCAGGATGACCATGGGTGCACTGGGGGATCAGGAATAAAGGATTTGCCATGTTGTCATGGGCCAGTGACAACTTGAGGTTGAGATGACAGCATTGCCAATCCTGCAGCCCCTTGAGGCCTCACCCTCAGGTACTCTGTGTTCAGAGCAGGTTATCTGTCATCATCACCTTCTGTGGAAGCTAATTTCATTATAACTTGGCATGTGCATAATTTTTTAGATTCCAGAGAGTGTAATAATGGAGTATCTACTATGGAGTCCATGCACTCTATCCATTCATTAAAAATCTGATGCAACAGGCATTTTCTTATCTTTAAAGATGAGGAAACCAAGGCTCAGAAACTTACATGTCCTACTTGTAGCTGTGTGGACATAAATATGAAATATCCCTTGGAATTCCAATTCCGCCCTTTCCATCTTCACTCATATTTTTAAACCAAAGATAAACTTGACTCACTTATAGGAAAATGGATGCAACTTTATCTTTTTATCTATCTGTCTGTCTTTCTATCTATCTATCTATCTATCTATCTATCTATCTATCTATCTATGTATCTATCTATCGGAACTAGGGATTGAACTGGGGTCCTTGTGTTTGCCAGGCAAGTGCTTATCTACTGATCTATCTCCGCAGCCCCATGGATGCAACTTGAGACTATGCAGTTAAGTGAAATAAATCAGACATGCAAGCTTAAATATCACATGACTTTTCTTATATGAGAAGCCCAAAACACAAATAAAGAGCAAAATAGAAGACAGATGCTAAGAAGCAGGGAGACAGCTTTTCTCAAAGAGGAAGAGGATCAAGAGATGGGAGTGGGGAGGGAAGGAAATGAGATGAAAAGAGTGAGTCAGATGTGTTGCAAACATGCACCAGCACCTCACAAGAAATGCAAATGGGACTAAGAACATTTTTAACAGAGAATGAAAAAATATACCTGAAGTATCCAAACCCCCAAATGAGCTGGATGCAAACAAATAACCAAGTAAATAAATAAAATGTATTTAACTCTGAAGTTCTGTCATATATATATATATATATATATATATATATATATATATATATATTAATATATAGTGAACTGAACTGCACAGCTTGGGGACTTCTGGCAGCTGCACTCAGCCACACATCTCCTGCTCTAACCAAGATGTACAGCGTGCCACTCGGTCCATGCACTTCCACACAGCCAGGCTCCTCTGGCCTGAGCTGGACAGACGCTGTATTCTGCACTGTATTGCTTTTGCCTTGCTACAAGTCTTTTTCAGTTTCTCTTCCCCACCTCAGCACCCGGCACATGCTGTCTACTCTGTCAAGAAGATTGCCACCTCCACACCACTCTTCTGCTTCCTTAGCTGTGAGCTTATTGCTCAGATAACGGCTTTGATATGGCTTCACAGGAGTCCTTCTTGGCTCCCTCTCTCGACATGTTCCAGGTAGAAGATCCCTCTCACTATTTTCTTAGATAGCACTTCTTTCTCTCCTGGCTGTATACGGGAACTATGCATTACTACAGCTATTTATGTGACTGCTGCTGGCCTCTCTCTTCATATACTTACATCTGTTTTGCTCACCAGCATATTTTCACTTCATCACTCACCATCAGTTCTCTCACATATCAGCTGCATTCTTGGAACATGGTTGAGCGACTTCACATATTTATAAAATGAATGAATGGAATGAATGAGTTTATCTATCTAAAAACTATGTCAAGTCTTGCCTAGTGCTGAAGCATACTCCACCTCCTTGTCACCTTCAGTTGTCCTTGTGAGTCCTAGCTCCTGTGTACCTAAATGCCTGAGATGCATCAGAGCCCAACTGCTGTGGAGTATGGGTCACTTGAGACTTTTATCCAACACAGACAGGAAAATTATGTTCTGTACTAGTGCACATGAGCCACAGGTCAGTAGCCACTGTACATGAGGGCGTGAGGGTGTGAACTAAGCAGAAAATGAATGTTAGGACTATTACCTTCATTTTGATTGCTGTTGTCTTAGTTATATCTTTTTTTTTTTTTTTTTTCCGGCATCAGAGATTGAACTCAGGACCTTGTGCTTGCCTGGCGAGCACTTATTCTACTGAGCTATCTCCCTGGACCCCCAAAGTTGGGAACGATTTTTTTGGCTGTCTCTGGCTGCTTTCCGGGTTGTCAAGCTGTTGATAGAATCCTGGCCCCCTGTGCCTGACTATATCTGCCTGAGCACATGCTTGAACAACTGAGCTAACTCACAGGCCCCCTTAGTTACCTCTTTGTAAAACAAAATACCTGACACCCACAAATTAAAGAAGGAGGGCTGGGGAGATAGCTCAGTGGTCTAAGTGCCTGTCTGGTAAGTGCAAGGACCCAGGTTCAATACCCCATACCACATGCCATGCTAGCCCTGGAACCCTGGGTAAGCCTTGCCAGCTACCAAAACTAGGCACAGTAGTGCATGCTTGTAATTCCAGCACTGTGCATGCTGAGACAGGAGGATCACTATAAGTCTGAGCAGCACAGAAAAATAGTTTATTTTGGCTTACAGTTTATTGAGGTTTCAGCCCATAGTATGTTTGTTCCAATGCAGGGCAGCATGGGAGAGGAATATGGAAGAAGAGAAACAGTCCATGGTGTGGCCCGCAGGAGGAGGCAGCGGGAAGCCTTCCTTTCTTTTTATTCCATCCAGAACACAGACCCATTGATTGGTGTCACTCAAACCCAGGGTGGGGCTTCCCATTATCTACACCCAGAGCTATGTTCAAGTAGTCAGTGGGCTAAATAAGTATCACACGCTGATGACTCAGTCATATCCTAGTCATGTGCCACTGATGAACATGCAAAGCTTTGTGGGGACACACTGGTACAAGCCATTGCAGTTGTCCATGCACAGTACTGGCTACTCTTTCAGATAAAGAGTCTCCACACAGCTTTGGGTTGACAGGGAGAGAAGGAAGTGGCAGGAAATTGTAGTTTAGGCCACTGAGTTTGCTGGTGTGAAACCACACTACCAATGAAGAGGACAATGATGCTTGCCGTGGATTAGATCTAAAGTATACTTCCAGATTCTCTCATGTGCGAAAGGTGATTGGATCACAAGAGTGCTATATTCATCAGTGGGTTCCTCCACTGATAAATTTAGTTGATAAAATCAGCAACAGGGTGGTCTTACCATAGTAATATGCTGACTGGAGGTGGCCATTGGGATGTGACCTCAAAAGTGTACTCTTGTCTCGAGCTCCTGCCTTTTCTCTCTGCTTCTTGGATGCCACCAGTTAAACACTTATTTCCCCAGGTCTCTGCCATCCTGTATCTGCTTTGGAGCCTGATGACCATGGAGGACAAAACAAAGCAAACCTCTCTTCTTAAACTGTGGGTGTCTGGTACTGTATCTAGTAATGAGAATGCTACTTGAGTAATGAAGGTGTTTGTGGAGGTGACAGAGCAGTTGTGTTAGTGGTAGAAATGGTAATGCTAACAAACATCCTTCTTATTCTAGAAATCCTACATCTATTCATTTCACCAGTTTCCATATTCTATAAGCAAGGTACTATGACTTTCATTCTCAGGGCCCAAATCTGACTCTCTCAAAGCTGACCACAAAGCTGGGAAGGAGCAGATGGTCATGAGGATGGGTCTGCTTTCCCTCTAACTTGGGATGCCTGCAGAGGATGTCCTTCTTTCTTTCAATTTACAACAACTTGACCTTCAGCCATGGTCAGAAAATTGGGATCATCATGATCATCTTTATAATTATTAAGGTCCAGGAACATTTGTGAATTGTTAAGGGTGAATGTATTGGGATGTGCTTGGAGGGAACATATGTATAAAGATTATTCTCAGGCCATAAATCAGATCAGGGGTGACCTCACCATTGTAACTCATGTAAAGGTGTTGATCCTAGAGGAGACTTGAGTCATTTATAACAGACAGCTGAGCCCAGTGAGTTAATCTGAGTACACATTCTCTATGAGGTTAACATGACTTTGCATTTGTGAGTAGTAAATCCAGACCCCTGGTACAACTGCACAGCTGCCTTATTCCATTTCTTTCCCCTGCCCATACTGGCTCCTTTCCTTTGCGTAGGCAGCCTGCAGTACAGAAAGATGATCATTTGGTTGGCAAGTCACAGCTGTAAGCCAGCAGTATGTTCCTTTGGTGGCTAGCAGCTACCCTTCTCATGGTGACCTCTTCAAAGCTCAGAGTTGAAAACACTATGTATATACCCTGGTGACTTCCAGATGTATATCTTCAGTTTAGAATCCCTGCCCTACAAAACTTAGGCATTGAATCACTCCCCGACTTCTCTACTTGACTATGGCAAATAACACAATATTTATGTCCTTCCAAAATTCAATATACATTGAATATATTCAATATACATTCAAAACATATATTCTTTTGAAGTTCTGGAAGCTAGATATCCAAAACCAGTACACTGGGGTGAAATGTTCTTATTCTCACGAGAAGAACATTCTTAATTCACTCATTCAACACATTTAATCTGCCCCAGTAACATGGTCTCTGCCATCCACCAGTGGATTCCATTTTAGAAATGTCAACTCTCTTCTGTGTTCTACATGAAATAATCTTCTCATTCTTCTATGATTTTTTCCTGTGCCTGTTCCCTCTGCCCACTCTATAGGCATCTAGACACTTTCCAGATATCCTAGCTTTTGTCTGTCATGTTGTCATGATTTCTCCAATAGAAGGTGTTCATGCATGGACCTTTATCACTGGAAATACCTTTTTTAATTTTCTCTTCACTAATTTAATTATTAATTAGGCTTCGTATTTTATTTATAATTTGCTCAAGGAAATCTTGTCTGACACCCATGAAGATGTCACACTTCCTGCCTCCAAAAATCATTTTCTGTCCTTTTTAGTTTTCATTTTAATATCTGTCTACATCTTCTCTATATTCTGAATGCTGATGGAGAGAGACTATAACTGCTATTTCTTACTATTGAATATTCTAAGCACCTAGCATTGTTACTAGGGCAGATTAAATTTGTTGAATGAGTGAATTAAGAATGTTTTTCTTGTGAGAATAAGAGCATTTCATCCCAGTGTACTGGTTTTCAATATCCAGCTTCCAGAACTTCAGAACAATAAATGTATTGGGTTAGGTTACCAGATCCATGGTGATTTATTCCAATAATCATATTATTATTATCAACTTCACCTGTTTCATTTAGTTTGTTAAACTTGTGACTACTAATGAATTTAAAGATGTATGCATAGATCCCACTGCATTTCTCTTGAGATTTTTTCTGTAGACCATAAACAGAATAACTGTAAGGACGACAGCATCCAGATTCACTAAATCTGTAGTGGACAGTGGGCTTAAAATGCTAAGAGAGTTTGGAGATATGGAAGGGGATAAAGTAAGTTTAATTACAATTAACTATTGAATCTGTCAAACAGGCTCTGGGACATGTATAACTACCAATCTTAGGAAATTAGGTGAGCAGTTGTATGCCAGTCAATGTTGCAAGAGAACTAGCTGAAGGAAGGGTGGGACCAGGGTATTGCTTCAATTTCTGTCTCTACCTCGCGTCATGCTACAGTGTGAAATTATAAGTATGTGTACTATAATACCTTTTCAATGGGCCAGTATAAATTCTACCACTTTTCTTTCTCCCTGGAACATTCATGTTCCTCAAAGGTGTTGAAAAGTAGCCAAGGATAGTGAAACCAAGAACAAATGAAAGCTAGTTGGAGGCAGAGTGGAAGTCCGGAATGAAATGGTGCCAGGTATGTCAAACACTTGTCAAGGTGGATAACTTGCCTAGCAGAGAGAAGAACATCTCCTTTGGATTGGAAATAACAATGTAAAGTATTATCGTTTATT
This sequence comes from Capromys pilorides, assembly GCA_004027915.1. Classification (NCBI taxonomy): domain Eukaryota; kingdom Metazoa; phylum Chordata; class Mammalia; order Rodentia; family Capromyidae; genus Capromys; species Capromys pilorides. The sequence goes on from PVKN010033845.1 coordinate 10,927, forward strand.
ATTATTGTTGTAGCTCTTTCCGCACTGATATCACTCAAGGATTTCAAACCATGCTTTCCCAGAGGGCCATAATATTACCTAATGTGGTCAGAGAAGACTTGATAAAAATTTTAAAGCAGCAAGTTCAAGCCAGTTCTTTCCCTTCTAGGAATTTTCCCTTCTAAGAATGAAAGAATCATATCATAGTGATATATGTGCACCTATGTTTATAGTGACACAATTTATCATAGCCAAATCTTGGAAGCAACCAAACTACCTATTACTTGCTCAGTGGTAGAATTTATACTAGCCCATTGAAAAGGTATTATAGTACACATGCTTATAATTTCAAAACTGTAGCATGGCGCAAGGTGGAAATGGATGAAAAAGACATGATATTTTTATTCAATGGAGTATTACTGAGCAATAAAGAGAAACTATAAGCTTTCATAGGTAAGCTGATGCAACTTGAGTCTATGCTCATAAGTGAAACAAATCAGACTCACACGTGTAAACATTGTATTGTCTCCCTAGTGTAAGAATCCAAAAGAAGAATAAACCTGAAAAGTATGATAGATACAATTAAACAGAAAGAAATAAAACTTAAGGAGTAAACAACGAAGAGGAGAGAAAGGAGAAAAGATAGGAAAACTGTCTTGGCAAAAACAGGCAAGCATATATGCAAGATGGAATGAGGTGATTGTACTAGGAATTTCCATCAATTTTATGAAAATAGTAGTTAATGTGCAGAATTCTTACTTTGACTAACTCTATATGCAGATAACTGAAATCTAAGCAACTACACTGAGGATAGCAATATGCAATACAAAAACTATGCTTGAAATATCTGTCATATTTGTCTTCTAAATGTGTACCATTCCTAATGTCCTATCAATTATCATTTCATTCTATTTTTTTGCATTTCACTCTCTTTAAAGTAAGTTTTTTAGGAAAAAAAGGTAATAAAATAAAAAGAGAGACAAGAACAAAATTTAAGATTTCTTGAAAGTATGCGGTAATACTCAGTCATATGTCCCATCTTG
>PVKN010033846.1:0-11939 GCA_004027915.1 Capromys pilorides
TGCTTTTTGTACAAAATGATTGAATTCAGACAATTACTGAACTCAAGCTCAGGCAGCTTTCTGGGCCGTTATGCTGAGGAAAAAGATGACACCTGAGAGGTTATCTCGCTATAAACACAATTCTGTAGGCATTGTAGACAGACAGATAGATAACACTACAAGTGAAATTCATTTTCTCAAATGTAGATGATATGGATGAAAACAAAGATGTGCTTATATTTTCAACTAAAGACATTAAGACCGTAAGACTTAATGAAAAGGAATATATACATATATTTTCATAGTAAATCACAAAACGTCTGAATGTGTTGTAGATGTCACATGTACATTTACTAGAACACTACGTTTTCAGGGGTGGTGGTTTTCCACACTGATATTGCTGGGTATTCTGATATTTCATTTCCTTGTTTCTTTTTGTTCATGTTATTCTTTGTTTTTCTTGTTTATCTGAAGGATTCCAGAGCAGAAAAGATAACTATTGCATGATTGGGCTTGTTCTTTTTACTATTACCTCATTTATTCTTTAATAGAAAAGAAAGCCTTATCTTTATTAGTTGTTAGTCGAAATGACAATACAAGAAATATCTCGACAGCCAGTTCTAGCCAATTCCTTAAGCAGCAGAGGACGTCATACATAACGAGATATTTTTCTGGTTGTTGTCTTGGCCCTCAGTTCTGAATCTCACAGTAGCTCTGTGTCACATTTTATCTGCGACCTACAGTAATAACACCAACTGCGAACATTCCTTTTGTTCTCCCTTGGTGGCAGGTACAGTGCTAAGAAATATGCTTTATTTGATATTCACAATAACTATGAATAAAAACACGCACTTTACAACCAGAGGTGGTAGTGTATGCCTATAATCCAGTTCTCTGAAGCAAGAGGATACGAAGTTCAAAGCCAGTCGGGGCAACTTAGCAACTTTGTGCCAATATTGTCTCATGAAAACACCCCCCAAAACACACAAAAAACCCACCTTTATAAACAGGGAACTGCAACTCAGAGCATAGGTGCTGGATTCAGTACTTAGCACTGCAAAATCAAACAAGCAAAACCCTTTCTTAGAAATCAAAGTAAAGGAATAGAATAAATGAAGATCTTTTTGTAGGCTACTGATAAAACACACAACAGGAAATTAGTTCTGAAGCAGCTTTCCACAGGCTGAAATTCAGGGACAGAAAACTCAGTGGTTCGAAGTCTCATTTTGTACACAGAGATGGTGTAATATGCTGGGTCTGGCTGCTTAAGTTCCAGAGCTCTTTAGACTAAGGACTGTGAAACCTTGGTTACTAGTGATGGTGGTGTTTTTGGTGCATCTGGGAGTCTACCTAGAGAGGAACTGGAGGTAAAGTCACCCAGCTACATTAAACGCTGAAGAATTATCACATTTACAGAATGTCTATATTTCATGGCTATTTGGGGTAGATGCAGAAAGTCCACTCATACACATTTAAAATGCCACACAGATAAGTACCGTGAACTGCAGGCATGTAGTTGGGTCTGCAGACTATTTTCTTCCCCAGGTCAATTTGATGCATTTTCTGTGCTAGAATACTTTTCATGTCCTATTAAAAAATTGATGAGTCTGTCTTTTCCTTCATCATTAAGAGTCCACAGAAGGATGGAGACATCTAATATTTGATTTCATACCATTTTTTAAAAGATCTTATATCAAGGTGGGCTAAGTTTTAAATTTTTCATATTTAAAAACAAAACAAAAAACATAGTCCTCTGAGTACTGCTGTAGACTTGGAATTTCAGCTCTTCTTGCTTTCAGGTGTGTGATTGCTACTTTATTTCCTCAGGTTCCATGTTCAGCCCTACACGGCTGAGCTCTGCTACCCAACGTCTTCGCTTAATGTCGCAGAAGAGCTGGCTGTGGTCGCAGTGGGGCCTTTAATGCTGAACACACTCGTATTTCTTTTGGTTCTGATCAGATGGGGCTGTCAGCTGCTGTTTGCCTCCTGCCCTGCTATCTTGTCAAAGCTAATCATTGCCATGGGACTATGGACAGTTCTAGACCCATTGGCAGTATTTATAGTGGATACTTTCCTGGGGGTAAGTCAAACAGAATCATCAGGATATGAGTCCTTGACAGAGAATTCAGCTTTAGTGCATGAATCTTTTGACATAGGAAGTTTCAACAATGATGAACAAGGATGAATGTTGAGTTTTTATCTTAAATTGAAATTATTAAGTATTTCCTCATAAAATATCTTGGTTGCTGAATATAGTCAAGGTAAGTGCAGTGTTACCTGTTATAAATAAACACAAAACAAGGAATCATTGAAATATTGAAAAGTGCTTTGCATGCTTGAAATATTTTCCCATAATTTATTTTATTACATATTTACAATAACACTATAAGTTGGTGGGCAAGTACTATTCTCATTTTACAACTAGAAGGAAGCTGCCAGTCATAGAGAATTCCACTACTGCCCAAAGGCCTTTCAGAGAGCCCCCACTCAGCCTAGGAATGAGACCAGATTTCTTAATTCTGAGGTTGGCATGTCTTACATCACAACAAAATCTCTCCTTCAAATTTTGAGTCACTGCATTGTTTTGTGAAAATCAAACATATATCCCCAATGACGTTTGCTCAATTATCAAAATATTAAATTTAGTAGTGAGTTTTGGGTTATAGTTTCATGCAGAACTGAAATTAGTATGTACCAGCATAAGTTTATTGCTAGATTCAAATTTCTAGTAGCTTTAAATTGGTAAGGCCAGAGATTTTCTGGTGACTGTTTATTCGAATGCGTTCTTAAACTTCTTTTTGCATGAGACTTTGTCACAGGTTTTGCCAAAACAAAGATTGCTGGCCCTCACTCCAGAGCTTCTCTTTCCATTGATATGGAATAAGGCCCAAGTCTGTCTGTCTTTCTTTCTTTCTTTCTTTCTTTCTTTCTTTCTTTCTTTCTTTCTTTCACGCATTTAGGACAAGGTCTAAAGGGTCTACAGGGTCTCACTACACAGATCGACTTGATTTTCCTGTTTTCAGCCTCCCAAGCACTGGAATTACAGGCATGTGCCCCCACACCCAGTCTCAATAGCTGTGTCAGCACGGCCTGAGGCAGAGCTAGCACAGCATGCCAGGGATCAAAGCCCAGCCTCTGCGCTCTGCCTAAGCAGGCACTTTAATCTGCTCAGCTATCTGGCCAGCCCCTAAGTCTGTATTTCTAACAAGCTCCCAGTTGCTGTTCTGAAGGTCACAGTTTGAGAACCACTGACAGTGGCCAGCGTAGGGATGCTCTGAGGAGCTCATGTGCAAGACTGAGGATGCGGCATGTTCTGGCAGGTGGAAGCTCAGCACAGTGAGGCACAGTGAGCATCCTCTATTGTCCTACCTGCCACCACCACCTCTGATCTGCTCCTTAGTAGCTTTATCTAAGAACCATTAAGTTGTACAGAGTTTCGTATTAGATGACCAAAAGAAAATGAAAGCTACTGAAAAATGTGGAATAATTCAAGCAAAAACATACTTTGACATGGCATCAACAAACATTAAAGTAATTCTGATAGATAAAAAGAAATTTGAATTTTAGCCAAGTATTTGTATGGAACACATTGTCATAAATACAGCTCTAAGCAAAGGAGTAGATAAAAACCACGTATTAATAAAAATGACCAAATAGTCGCTTATAAAATTATATTATGCAACAATATCATGTACACAATGCATGTGGAAATTTAAGTTTCACACCTGGTATGTACAGTATACGGGTTTAGCTAACACCCACTCTAACCAGTAGATCAAAGATGGGGTATTTAGCTGGACTCTACTTATTGTGTCTGACATTGACTCCACTGTCAATAGTATGTCCTTAGAACTAAAGACCCAAGTACAGTCCCAACTACATTGGGGGAGGCATTCTATGTTTTGAATGCTACAGGAGGCAAATGAGGTCAGCAGATCTCTCCTCAGAATACAGTATCTGACACCAATGCTGCTCAAGCTTTAAAGTACTCATAGGTACCTGGGAGTTTATTGAAATGCTTATTCTGATTCACCACAGGGGACAGAGATTCTATATTTTCCACAGTTCCTTCGTGATTCCAGCTTCCTGAGCCACGTCTTGGATAACAAGGTGCTAGATATTTTAGGGTGAAGGCGTTTTCCCCTTTGCTGTTTGCTGGGCTGGGCTTTTACTTGCTGTGCACTCCTGGGCTGCTCTTAACCAAACTGGTGCCTTTGAAACCCTGAGCCCACTGGTATCCTTTCAGGTTTCATATGCAAATCTGGACTGCTCATTTCTAAGCGGAAATGACTTTGGCTAGGCGGCTTTGACCTCGCCAACATGTGCAATTATTAATCTCATCATGTAGATTATTTAACATTATGAAAGGGACCTTAAAACAGTACACCAAGTGCCTACCCATGTAGCTAGTTCCTAGCACTGCTGCTAGGGATTGGAGCCAAAGCCACAGGCCAAGCAGAGCTCAAGGATACTTGACAGGCTTACTTAACCTGCCAGTGGCGACCACTTTCTAGCCTCAGAATCGCTGATCACCTGATGATGTTGCAGAAAAGGGAACGGCTGGTGCCAGAAGTGTTGTGTTTCCATTCCCATCTCAAAGTTTTCCCTCCTTGCTCATTAGACTCCTGATTCTGGGTGGATCCAGCTACAGCCAACTAGACTGGGCTCACATTCCTTCAGTTTCCAGGCTAGCAAGAAGGAGATGGTGCTGTCAAGGTTTGTTGAGCAGGAGACATAGGGGTGATTCCATCTGTGCTGGAGGAGAACCATGTCCCCTGCGTCTCCCAATCCCTCCCAGAGGCCTGATGTGCATATTGAGTGGGTGTGATGCTGGGACTGTGCTGACTGCAATGCCAGTTGGGAAGCCTTTTGGGGGAGAGGAGCAGCTGGCCTTTATGACCACCTTCTCAGAAGGTACATCTGTAACACTCATAGAATGGCATTCGTTCCCTATTCCTTAGGTCCTTAGGCAGATTAATGGTCAACCAGCCTACTATATCCAAGGCAAATGGCAAAATGAGCAGGCTTAATGTACACTGGGCCCTCTAATGTAATCTTCAGGAAAGTAGCCTCCAGCATGGCCACCTTAGAATCAGTTTGAGGTCTGTAACCTGATGAAACTGACTTCGATTCTTAAAGATGAATATAGCACCAGTGTCTCTTTGTACTTGGAAAGAAAAGCTTCACGTTTCTTCCAAGTCTCCAAAGTTATCAGTTTTCCAATTAGGATCCATCACATTTTATTGCAGATTACATCTACTTCCAGTGCCTTTCAAAAGAATCTTTAAACCCAGGAGCAGCATTGGGATTCCCTAGGAACCTGTAAAAATGCACTTGGATGGGACTAAACATGCCATTTAATATTTTCACTAGGTGACTCAATAGCACTCTGAAGTTTAGGAAGTACTGATACAAGGCAGTGGTTCTCAAAGGTGGATCACTGAACCAATAGTACGAGTGTCATTTGGGAATTGACAAATGAGACACTGCAGGCATCCACAAGGGACTCTGGGAAGGGATTCGCAGAGGATCTGGTGCTCACTAAGGTTTGCTGTTCCAGTCACCTTCTTTCTGCTGAGCCACAGCACACCACACCCAGAGCTGTAAGAAAGAGGCTTTAATTTGCCCATGAGTGGTAACCGGTTCCAGACAGAGACATCATGGCCGACTTACGTGGTGGAGCCACGCTTCTCAGGTCACGGCAGCAGAAGCAGAGCAGCAGAAAAGCCCCAGCATAGGAAGGGCAAGGGGCTGGACGTACACCCTGAGGCCATGACTCCATCACCCATGAACCCTATGCTCTATTGGTGATGCTGGCCTTGGCCTGAGTGGTCCACGGAAGGGTTTAAAACATAGTGAGGAAATCAAAACTGCCCACACACAATGACGTAGCATGAGCTGGGTGTGATGAACGCCACTGAAGGTCCGTGGCTCATTCCTCTCCACCCTCTGTTTGTGAGGTGTTGTGTGACAGCCGCATTGAAGAGCGCACAGGCCTTCCTCCAGCAGATAGCTTGGATCCTGAATGCGTCCTAAAGGCTCCTGTGGTTCCCCTGGGCGTGGGCTGAACGTTAGGAGCGGGATGTAGCGGAGGAAGTGAGGCAGGAGGGTGTAGCCTGAAAGGGCTTCTGGAACCCTGCCCCTTCTCCGCTCTGTCTCTGGTTCCTGGCAGCGACGAGGTGGGCATTTCATGTCACCATACACTCACACCACGGTGCACCATCTTATCACAGATGGAAAACAAAGGAGGCAATGATCCGCGGCTGAAAACACTGCAAGTGAGCCACCACGAACCCTTCCCACCTATAAGCTGCTTATCTCAGGAATTACATCACACTGAGAGAGAGCCCGCGAACACGCCAACCGTGCCTTCTTTTCTTTGTCTTCCTCCTAGCATTCATCAATGGAGCATAAGTTATTTATCTGCTGTCTTACTTGTATGCTTACTACGCATTCTCCACCACCCCCCATATTGAAAATTAAACTCCAAGACGGCAACATTTTTGAATAACTTTATTCCCCCTTTTATCTTCCCTGTGTAAAACTAGGAGGGGTCCGGTACAGTTGGACCCAGTGAGCACTCTATATTTATGGATGTGATCATTGTCTCAGCCACCTTCCTGCTGCAGGGACAAAATGCTCAACACCCACAAACGAAGAGCAGAAGAATTGACTCTGGCTCCCAGTTCCAGCACCAGCTGTGCTGCAAGCAGCATTGGGGAGGGGGTGGGTGGGGTGCCAGAGCAAAGCCACTCATCTGCTGGTAACCAGGAAGTGGGAAGAGAAAGAAGAGTCCAACAGCGAGATAAATCCTTCGGGGTTACCCAGGCTTCCCGCCTCTTAGCCCTTGGCTGGGTTTCATGAGCTCCAAGTGCCACTGATGAGCAGAGAGCCCCTGGGCTCCGACGGCCTTCTGAAAGCCCTACCTCGTCTCATAGGAAGACACTGGAGGTGCTCTTCGTTTAATCCACATCAATCATTTACTTGCATCAAATTGGTTTTGTTGTTATTGACACACCAGTGAAGTCTGTGTGCATTTTGAGGAATCGTAAAAAGTAAGACCCGGCAAAGCAGGAATACATGACAGATGGCACTTAGAAGTCTGCGGTTCAGGGTCCTCACAGTAGGTCTCACTGCGCGGGGAGGCTGGTTAACAAGTGCTGAGTACAAAAATAAAACTTTAGTGTGGTAGACAAAGAAGCAGTCATTGAGGATGGGAGCACCTGAATTCTAGTCTTTGTGCAATTACGATAGTAATTTTAGTGTAGAGAAAATACAAATTAACCCGTCTAGGTTTCTGTTTTCTTTTGCACATATGTGATTTACATTAGCTACTTTTAAGCGGCTTAAATTATACTTATGTAATTGTCAGCTTAGAAACTACAGCTATGTATCCTTTTGTCTTGGAGGAAAAAGAAAAAACCTTCCTTTATATCTTCATTGTATATCATTTCCACTTGATTTTATAATGATTGTTATTAAACAATGCTCATGTTTTATAAATCTCAAAGACCAATGAGGTTACATGCCTATACTGTAAGGCCTTAGCAATTTGTATTTTTAAAAATTTTTTAAAAACTCACTACCATGTGTTTCTTTATAGTCCAATATTAAATAGTTTTCTTCATCTAAAACAAAAGCTTATTTTTAAATTAATGTAAACTTTGGTTTCCAGGCTCACATTTAATAGGCTATCTTTTTTTTTTTTATAAGTTTCTAAAATAAACCATCTCTTTTATGCATAGCACAACTTAAATTCCTATCAAATCTGTTTCACATATAAGTGAATCTTTTCATCATCATATTTAATTTCTTCATATCTTGTGCTTATTAAATTCAGAACTTAATAGCACACAACCAAAGCCTGGCTTTTACTTCCTGAATAGTGGGCTGAGTACATGCATTTAAAAGCTTAGAGAGGAAAGTAAAAAACAAAACAAACAAACAACAACCAAAAGAAAACCAAACAGAACAGTGAACTAAGCACACAAGATCCAGCCTTATTTCATTCTTTCTGGAGCTGAAGATCGGGCAGTTTTTGGAGCTTAGAATATTTAATTTAAAAACAGTGTAGCACCATGCAGTCTTTATGTCTTTAATCTAACTTGATGATCAATGTTTCCATTCTTACTTTTTCTATCTATATTTTCTTTTCTCAGCGGCTTATACAGAAGGGGGAGACTCCTGTAGCTGATGCAGCAAAGCTCTACTGGATGTTGGAAAGAACACAACAATCAGGACTGCTTGGTGTGATGATCACTGTGCTGCTTTACATCTTCCTGTTCATCATTTCTTCCTTGATTTTATATATGTATTGTCTCCGGTAAGGTGCTGCCATTATATTGTGTTCTGTCCCATTTTGTCATTCACCTAAATTGTGAGACAGTGGTTAAAGAGCAGAAGTCAGGACCATCCTTACCTCACTAAGGTAAAAGTTTCCATGGTTGGTTATAACACTTGCTATGAAGGCCTGCCAAGACATTGTGTAACTGTTTGACTTTGGGAGAAATATTTCCCCATCGTGAACGGAGCCAATTTGGTTTTGAATCTTTGTACTCGTCCAAACAAGGGACAAACAAGAACCAAGGAGCAATCGTTTGATATCCAAAGACATTCTGGGAACTTTGCTGGGAAGGATGCCTGCGATTGTCTTTTTCTCCTCCTTCCAACTTGCCTTCTTCCCACAATTCCCACCTCTTGCCAAAAACCTACAGTGTGAGAATCATCCTTTAGCTTTGATCTTGAATATTACAAGGCTTGTTTTGCCAGGTTCAACTTAGTGAGCAGAGAACCTACACTTGTACCTCGTGTGTGTGTGTGTGTGTGTGTGTGTGTGTGTATGTGTAGAAAGACAAAGAAAGCAAGAAAAAAATGAGTGAAAAGTGCTAGCAAAACAGTTCATCTTCTGATTATTTCTTTCACTGTACAGAAGATTTCAGGTCAATAAATAGGTCCCACTCACCTCCTTTGCTTTGTTTGCCTGCAAGTTGTGTGTCCTCTCCACAAATTATTGCAGGACTATTCTCAGGAAGGTTTCCCCTTTATTTTCTTTCAGAGATTCCATTGTTGGAGGCCTTAATTTTCAGTCTTTAATGCATTTTGTGCCAAAGTTTGTTTAGAGTATAAGGGCACAGCTCCACCTTTTTTCATGTGGCTATCCAATTTCCTGACACTGTTTGCTGAAAGTCCATTCCAGATCTGTATTCTTGGCACCCTTGCTGGCTGTACACAAGTAGAGGCATTTCTGAAGTTTTCATGTAGCTTTATATTGGTACTATCCTGCTGTCATTAATAAAACTTGGTAATATAACATAATCAACCTGCTTCTAGGTGTTTAGCCAAAAAAATTAATTCAGGGCCAGTCAGATAGTTCAGCAGAGTAAAGAACCTGCTTAGGTAGAGCGCAGTGGCTGGGGTTCTATCCCTGGCATGCCGTGCAGATCCCTCCCCCGGGGCGCACTGAGATAATGATTAAGAACAGTCAAAAATGTTTGCAGGCAAAGGGAAAAAAAAAATGTATAAATGCGGTCTTGGGAAAGAAGGATGTATAGTACTTGACAAACCTAAACTATTTTGATATGGTCAGAGTCTAGGATATGGACAGGTGGCAACTGGCCAAGATGAGACTAGAAATCTCATCGTAGTTTGATGATGAAAGGTTTTACTATTATGCTAGAAAGTTTGGACTTGAACTTTAAAATCATTGATTTTTTTTTTATCTTTTTGAGACAGGGCCTCGCTATGCAGTATGCAATATGCAGTATGCAACATGCAGTGCAGGCTGGACTTGAGTTCACTTTTGTAGCCCAGGCTGGTCTTGAACTCACACTGATCCTCCTGCCTCAGCCTTCCAAGTGGTGGGATTATAGGTATGCACCACCACACCTGGCTCTACTGGTTGATTTTAAGCAACTTTAATTTTAGGAAAATCATTCTGCCACTTAGATTTAAAAAGACAGGGATGAAAACAGAAAAATCTAGTTAGCCACATTGATAGTTTAGGCAAGACTAGTTATCAGTCCTAACTAAGGAGAACAATACTAGAAATAGGAAGTTGGGGTATACTTAAAAATTAGTTTAAAGGCAGAAGAGAGTTTGTTGTTAAAAGTTCAAGGTGAGGGACAAGCTTAAATTAGTATAACCTCAGGCTTTGGAGTTGTGGAGGTGTGGCTGTCTCTCCCAGACAATAATCAGATAGAAAGTGAATGCTCACAGGAGATAGATGATGAGTTAAATTTTCATTCAGATTGACCTTGAGATATCTTTGATGTTGCTAAGGAGAAAATGTCATATGACATTGGATGGATGAGTTGAGAGCTCGGAGAACTCAATGTAGACTATAGATTCATGTGGCGGAAGCCTTGAGTTTCATTGCTTTGCAAGACAGGATAACTGGCAGGGGCTCGACTGGGCACAGTGTGAGAACAAAGGGTCACTATTTACTGGCTTTCTTTTTGTCACAGAGCTATGATATAAGTGGAAAGTGATTAGAAAAAGTTGTGTTAGAAAGAGTGACTGTAACTATGGATGTGGCAATGTTTTCTATGCAGAGAAGAAAATTTGACTTGGAAGGGAATTGAGTAAAATACCTAAACAAAGAAGGGTAACTGGTTGGAAGAAGTCTCTGAAGGCCCGAAGCAGAACACAGGTAGAGAGGACGGTACCTCGCATTTTGGAAAAAAGAGAAAAGAGCTTTTCTGTGGTGATAGGAAAAAGGCAGGGTGAGCACAGACGCTTGGAGGTCCGAGGCGGGGTGCAGAGGGAGTGAGCATATGACCATCATTAGGATCGGAGGAGGTGAACTCGCTTCTCCTGCAGACTACACATTCTTGGATGAGCCCCGTAGGTCACTAACATCACTGTAGTAAAATGGCCTTATTCTCCAGGGGACGTGTGCTGCATAGGCCCAGGCTCGGTTTATATTTTGACATGTCATAAATGCTCTATGTCATCTTTCCCTAGCACTTTTCCTGGGGAAGGGAAAAAGTCTTCCGTGATCATTCAGTTTTCATTTGACCACTCACTTGCAGCGATCCTGGCCCTGGGCAAGGTTGTTCACTTGCGAGATTTTAGGCATTTTCTTGGGGAACCTGGTAAAAATAATACGTCTGTGTAGATTCAGTGGAGCTCCACTGAGTGTGGAGAAGACGGTTCTAAGAAGGAAGCCCTGCCCGGAGCCGACGCCCTTGGCCAACCCGGTGGGGTTTGGATTCAACACAGCCATAGCAGAGATGCAGAAGCCATAGGAATTTACCTTGGTGAAAAGCGCCAGTGCCGGTTTCTGCGCGCTGACTGCCTTGGCCTGGCACACTCAATCCAAATGCTGAAGGAGCAACCCCAAGTTTTCTGTTGACTCGGTGGCGGTGGTGCAGCCAGCCTTACTTACGGAAACAGCGCTCAAGTCTGTTTTGCGGGCTGTTCATGGAGATTTTTGTTTAACATTGTGCGCCAGAAGCTCCGTGGGATGGGAACTGGCTGTGAAAACGCAAGCTCGTGGAGGCTGGCGGATGGGCCTCATTCCTCCGCGAGCCGCTCCTTGTCTCTGTGCAGTGAGGCTCTTGAGAGTGTAGTGGTGCGGCCTTGATTTTATACGCTGTTTTTAGAAAGTATACTTCAATGGGTTTTCTTCATTCAAGGAAGAATAGATACTATCTAGGCTAAAATTGAAACTGCAGAAAAGAATCAAAACGTAAATTCAAACAGTCGACAATCAAACCACCTGAGGAAGCGTAATTCACCATCTGATAAATACATTTCAATCTCTTTCCCAAGTCAGTGTATTTTTTAATGTTGAAATTATCTACTGTGAGTATACCTTCATCTGTGGACTTTAAAATTAATATTATATGGTATACATTTTTTTACTAATTTGAGGAACATTAAATGTCTATTAACAAATTTAAATTCTACCAGTATAAAATCTTTAAGTATTTATTGCTAGGCAATAATTTTTTCAGAGT
>PVKN010033847.1:0-11956 GCA_004027915.1 Capromys pilorides
TTCAGATGCTATCTTGTCCAAAACAATCATTTTACAGATAATAAAAATCTTGAGGAAAAATGGTGAGGGAAACCTAGCTAGTCATATGTTTGCTACTTTCATCAAGAGGCAACTAAATTTGCACTTCCAAAGATTGAAGATTGTCTCTGAGAAGCAGTTTATTTTCAACTATTCTATATTGTGGCCCTAGGACATACCAAGCACTGCACTAGGAAAATAGGTATAAAATAAATATAAGACATGGCACTGGGTAATTTAAGGTCTTTCTCCTAGCTCTACCACTGTCCCTGATTTATCCAGTCTGGATCAATGTCCAAGATGTCTTTCTGCTACATTGCACCCACCCCTCAAGGCAGCTTCTACCATGTTGAATTTCTCCAGAGACCTCACAATAGGAATATTACTTGTGAGAAGCAGCAGGTGTATTTTCTTGTTATGATACCCATCCTACAGAGGAAGAAAGTGAGACATAAAAAATTTATGTAAGGTTACACAAATATTTGGGTGATTCAAAGCAAATCTCTGCTCCCACCTGCAATACTCTGTCTGGTTTTGATTTACAGGTCTTGATGCATTTGTCTACATCCTCCTGGTGTTAGCATTGAGAAGCAAAAGCTGTCTTCAGAATAAATATGATAAATGCCAAGTCTAAAACTGAAAGGTTACTGTATGTGATAACACAGACCTCAGGAGCAAGGAATAAAGGAAACTCACCTGAACCTTATCCCCAAATGCCCTCTTTACCTGTTCATGACTATTTAATCCTACATTTCAGGAGCTATGCAGCTAAGGAGAGTAGGTCTCTTAAGGGCAAATGTACTAGAAGGACGCACAAACAGTCTTAATGGATTTAACTGAGACTTTTGAGATGCTCTAAGGACTTTATATTTACCAACTAAGACATGAAAAGTTAAAGGCTACAAGTCTAAGAGAGAAATTATTTGGCTGATAAATACTGGCTGCTCAATTTCATGGAAATATTCATGGAGAAAATACAAAAGACATTGGAGTGCAGGCTGAAGTCAAATCAAGCGACATGTGCCTTGAGTTTATTGATATCAATAACAATTGCCTGCCAGGCACGGTGGAAATGGGGGCCCACTAGAGAAGGTGGAACACTATGGACAGCTGAAGCTCCCCTCCCTTACTACACTCTGGCTCTCTGTACCACAAAGCAAGCAGCTTTCCTGTTATGCTTTGTGTCTCCATGTTCCCCACAACTGCCAGCAGTCATAGATGGGACTTTTGCAGTGGTGGTAGGCTGGATCTAGAGTGTGTGACACTGGGATTGATTTACAGGGCAATACTAAATTCAAGAACACTAGGATTAAGGGTGTAAACGTTACTTGCCCTGAGTATACTGGATAAAATATGAGAAGCAGAAAGACACTGTTCAGGTCTTTCCCTTGCTTATTTTGCTACTTTCTGTCCATTATGAACTGCTGCTCTGCAGTTCCCCTCTGCCATGTTACCCTGTGTTGGGCCAGCCGATTATGGACTGAAGCCTCTACAAACTGTGGGCAAAGATTACTGGAGAATTTAGAGAATTCATTTATTCTCCTGCTGTAATGTTGAGAAACAGTGATAATGGTTTGTTAGCACCTCTAGAGAGCCTGAAAAGATTCCAAGTCCCCTCCTTGGAAATAAGTTTAATTTAGGCCTTTCTACTTTGGCTTTCCTTGTATAAGAAATTTCAGACAAAGGTCAATTTCCCGTTTTTTAGACTCATGGTTCTGCAAGAGGTTAGGCACACATTTGCAAGTCACTTACTTCTAAAAACTGTCTTTCTAGCCTTGCCTCGCTTGATAAAGATTTATTCAGTATAACTTTTCAGTCATTCTAAAAGTAAGCATAGATCAGTGTGCCACTGAGCAAGCCCCGCACGCTGTCTGCATCAGCTCCCGCGAGAACTCCACCAGTTTCCTTGTCCAGTTGACTGTCACTTCTTTGCACCTTACTCCTCTGCAGCACACCAGTGCTTCTTATGCCTCCGCTGCTTCAGTACTGATTCTCAAGATGGTACCGTAGAGCGAACATTTGGGCTCATCATAGCCGGGCTTTATGTAGCTTCCCTTAATCATAAAAAATTGATTCAAGTTTTCATCTACTCTCTATGAGACATCAAAATACCACATTTTCAAAGCACAGGAGGAGAGAATGTCTTCAGTGGGTGGCTTTCTGTGTGTACTACCTTTCTTTTACAATGTGCTTGCAGGGGTCTTTTCATTTCTTATTCCATTCTAATAGACTCCAGAGGTAAATGTTCTTATTAACCTCATTTTTCTTAGCTATGAACACACCAAGGCCAAACAGTGAGATAAAGGCAAGGCACCAGTTTTATTGTTAGGATTCAGCATCCCTAATATTGTTTCTGTTTGTTTGTTTGGTTTTTGTTTTTTATTTTTATGGCCAGCACAGCTTGCCCTGGGAGCAGAGCTGGTGCAGCATGTGGTGCCAGGGATCAAACTGCAGTCCTTGTGATTGCCTAAGCTTACCTAAGCAGATGCTTTAGACCACTGAGCCACGTCCCTAAGGTAACACCTTGTGTCAGTGCAATGGGTTTCTGCTCATTCTTAAACTGTTACTCCATCATGCTTTAAAAAAGCTTTGTTCTGGGGCTGGTGAGATAGCTCAGTGGTCTAAAGCACCTGCTTAGGCAACCACAGGGACTGTGGTTCGATCCCCAGCACCACATGCTGTGCCAGCCCCACCCCCGGGGCAGGCTGAGCCGGCCATAACATAAGTAAATAAAGTTTTTTTTAAAAAAAAATTTTTATAGCTTTGCTCTAGAATAACATGCCTACAAAATTATATCCCCTTACTTATATTTTAAAAACTTCTTAAATGAAATTAGGCTGCCTTTTAAAAAGAATATAGTTCACATAGCCCTGTTACTAAAGCAAATGTCATCAATAAACCACGTGGGTAGAGTCTGTGCCCTACAGGTGTTTATATTCTGAGAGTGACTAGCAGTCTTACCTCACCGAAGAGCAAACAGGACTTTCTGAAGGTAGACTAGAGCAGCTCTTCACCAAGACAGATTGATTTGTTTTTATGTTCAATTTGTGAGTGCCATGAGAGTTGCCGTGCAACTAACACTGTAGCACTGGGTCTATAGGAAAGGTGCATTAACTGCTTTATTTCTAAACTCATGACAGCCTTGTGAGGTGATTTTTATCTTCACCTTATAAGAAAAAGAAGATAAGGGCCTGAGAGATGTATTCAGGATCTCAGACTAGGTAAGTTTCCCCTGCTTTTCCTGCCACTCTAGGAATTTTGTGTTGCTGGAACAATCCAGCCTGGAAACAGCTTCAAGAAGCTGTCTTCATACCAGAAGCATCCAAACAGTAGTCAGGAAGACTTGGAGAACTATGATAACAAGAAACACATTTCATATTTTCTAAAATTTATACCCATACTTTGCTTGGGGTTTAATTATGATTAATCCCAACAGCTACTTTTTTGACAAGTCATCAAATTCTTTGTTGTCTGTATTTAGTCAGTTCATTATTTATGGTGATAGATATAATAGTTTTAGAAATTTTGAGGCATTGGGGTATAAATCTGAAATCTATTAGGAGAAAGAAATGATACAGTTTTATGTGAATTGAGATACATTATATATTAGTTTTAAAGCTCTTAGAGATTTCTAATTTCTTTATAGATAATATCAAGGTAGGTTATATGGTTGTTGGATTATTCACATAGTAACTAGATTTTAGTAAAGAACTACAAATGTTAACTGCAAAGTAGGAGGCCATACTTTGGATGACTTACACTATTCTAAATTTTTGAGCTTTGAAAGAATATTCTATTAAGGACATTTTAAATTATTTGTCTCTAAATTTCATCCCCTTTAAGATAAATTTATAGCCCTAAAAATGATACTTTGAAACCTATCATAATCAGAAGCATGAGGTGGATAATTATTATCCTAAGCCATTCTGATACCACAAAGTGAACTGCAGCTCTTCTTTTCAGAAACTGGTACTTGTCTTTTAGCAACATATCTCATTTACCATTCAGTCACAACCACCTGCACATCTAGGAGACTGTAAGCTGACAACATCCACAAGATTCTACAGCCTGTCTGGGAACAGGAGGTGGAATCTGAATCAAATATCATCTCATCTCCTCTGACATCTCTGTTGTACGTTTTGCTTTGAGGTTTTGTTTTGTTTTCCTTTTGGATCTTGAGACAGGGTCTCACTGTATAGTCCAGGCTGGCCTCAAACTTGTGACCCTCCTGCTTTACTTTCTGCAGTGCTGCCAGTGTGGGGATCACATAGGAGCACTGCCATAACAAATCACTAGTTATTTCTTTGTGCTTAAGAGAAGGTCACTGACTTGGGAAGTGGATGAGCCTCTGTATCATTTTACAGAGCTTGAAAGGCTTAGGGTCACATTTCTATTCATTTCTTTTCTCCAGCACAAGAGCTTCTCACCTAGGGACCCTGCTTTCCCTGGAGCCATCTCTAGAGACCCTGAAACCTAGCCTGGCAAGAGAACCTATGTCATTGTCATGGGTAGATGACACATGTTCAGTTCCTTTGAACTTGGTTGTTGCTATCGTGCCTGCAGCTGTCACTGAGGAGCAAAAGTTGCACAACGGGCACATCAGCTGGTTTCAGATTTCTTGCTGTAAGCAGATCATCAGACCAAAGTAAACTTACCTAGAGGGTGTCTGAGGACACATGTCTGAGACTCTGTCAAATTGCTATGGACACAGCTTGAGGGACTTGTGCAATGACCTAAATGGGGTAGGCAAGCTGTACTGTTTGGCAGTGAAGAAGGAAGCGGGGAGGTGAGGAAAGAGAGAACAAAGATCAAAAGGTAAAACAGAAGCAAATTAGGAAACTAAAAGATAATTCTTTCAACAGCCAAAATATTTTCTGTTTAGAGAACTAATCTCTCTTACTTAATCACAAGTGACAAAGATAAAATAATCAAGTGGAAAATTTTACTAAAGAGCAAGAACAAAGAAGCCAGGGTCAGGAGTTTATGGTCTTATGTCTGAGGAAAGGGAGATGCAAAGAAAAGACAGTAGAAAGAAGAGAATCTTACAGCCCCCTGAAGATGTGTGGCTTTTGTCTAGTGCTAAGGAAACCATTGAAAGGATCAGCTCTGTAGCTTCCCTTGGAACTGAGGTGTCTTGGTTGCTTTTCTCTGATTGCATTTTCTCTCATTGATACTGAAACAAGCTACCCAACATCCAGTATTAAGGAAAGAAAGGTGTATTTAGCTCACAATTTTTGAAAGTTTCTGTCAACAATAAGCTGGCTCCAACATAGGGTGTTATGGCACAGGGGCAATAGTTCATGGTGGTGGAAGACAGAAAAAACAACAGAAGCAAAAGAATGGGAGAACTAGCCTATTTCCTCCCTTGTATGTATATTGGCTATCTACACACACACACACACACACACACACACACACACACACGCACGCCATCTCTGTGCTTTCCGCTTCCACAGCTCAGGGTATACACAAAGTGAGGACCCCAGCACCCTACTGAATCATTTAGTTGAACTTTTAAACTTCCTAAGCTGACACAATGAACCACTAGAGCAGTAAGGGCATGTCTTTTTCACTCCAGTTCTAACTGCTAAGTTACTTAGTTAAGCTTCTAGACCCCTCAAATTGATACAGTGTACGGGGTCAAAGGCACATTGTGATAGAATGTTGTGCCTATTCTTGCCAGCATAAGATGGATTTGTTGGAGTATGTGATGATAGGGCCCAGAGCCAGCACCAGTGGTGCCAATAAAGACAATCTTCCCAGATCAAGACTTCTCAATCTTCTGCACTCGGGACTACCTGCAGGAAGAAGGCTCGCTGAGTGTCTGCCAGTTGCTGATTTAGAATAGAAATGGGTGATCAGCAGAGAGGCGGGAGGTTGTGGTAGAGGGGATGAAGGGCTAGCAGGAGGTATGGTTCCGACTGCTAGTGCGATGCACCACACCCCACCTGCTTCCGCTTGCTGGAGGCGGGCAGCACAGGCAGCTAGACAATCTCAGCCATCTTCATGCCACTGCTTGTCCAAGATCAGTGCTGCTGAACCAAGGTTACGCCTACAGGGGGAGGAAGCCCTGAAATTTTGCCTTCTTGACACTTCGCCCACTGTTTTACTGATGTGCATGCTCCAAGCACCAGTTATAGGTAACGGAGACTGCACCGAAGGAGCAGGTTTCAGCAACAGACTTGGGGGATGGTAAGAGGCTAGTTGATTGGTTTAGCTTCAGTTTCCTCTGGGATTAAAGTCCATAGGTCTTTATCTCTACCTCCAAAAATTGTGGAGGTGAGATGGGGAGACTGCCTTGAAAGACAGAAGTTGAGTAGAAGAGCAATAATGCCTATGCAAATCCATCTGGCTGACTTAATAGAGGGAAAACACACACACACACACACACACACACACACACACACACACACTGGATCTTGGCAAGGAGGAAGTCTTCCCATGGAAAATCCCAATAGTTTGACAGGAAAACAGGAAAGGATGAGATATCCTTGTGCCTGAGGAATGTTGGAAGGGTGTTATAGTTTCTACCAAATGCAATGAGCCTTTAGGTCCCCAACTCTTATGCCTGCTCTGCTTGTGTCCAAACAGGTCCCAACCTGCCCTCATGTTCACTAAACTTTTGGTCTCCTGGTGGATGCCATGACTTTTTCTCATGCAAAACTCTGCTATCAGACAAAACAGACCAAGACCAAGCCAGTCTCACATTTCTCAGGGTGATTTTTGTGAGTGCTTCCAACTAGGGCAGTCATGGATAGCTCCTAAGAAGAGCAACAGTACTGCAATCAGTTCTTTTGGAGCCAGTGAGCATACCTTGGGCGTTTCCATTCTGATGAGCAAAGCCCATTTGATTTCTTTTCCTATGTTTTTCTCTAGAAGCCAGGTAATTGCTAAATGTATCTCACACACACACACACACACACACACACACACACACACACACACACACCTGTCTCTTATGAAAAATTTAGAGCCATTCTAAATTTAGAGCCAAGGACTGTGAGAATTTACCATGCCCTGTGCATATGGGGGAGGAGGCAGAAGAGAATGTTCTACCCTTCATACTGCCACCTCCACACCCTGCCATGTTCAGGCAGGAAAAACTTCAAAGTGATCTAGGAAGGAGGGGCCGGTGATCTCTGAGAATAGACTGTGTTTTCCATAAGTTTGGGAACAAAGCATCCTGAAGCTGTTATCCAGACATTAATTCTCCCAGCACTTATCAAGCGTCTCCCATGTGTCGGGCCTGGCTTCTAGGGATATCAAGATAAATGACAACACTGTGCAAAGCCCAGGGATTCAACAATCTCGGGTGAGACTCTCGGCACTGAAGTGTCTGCTCAGGAAGATGTCTTCTGGGCCAAGTTAGCCCTCACTGTGGCAGGGGAAGCCTGCTCCCTTGCAGGTTTCTCCAGGTGGGAGATAGGGATACGGTGTATTGGCTAGGGTGCAAGGAGGTGCTTGTTCTCACTAGAGCCAGGCTTTGGAGAACCCCCTTTTGAAAGTCTCAATTAGCTTTACAGGTCCCCAAATATGCCTACCCTTAGAAAAGCCCCCTTTCTCTATAAATGTCCAGATTCTGAGCAGGCACATAGCCAATGCATGAGAACCTTCCACAAAAAAAATGACTGTTTTATTCTATCCTTTCTCCTTCTTTCATTATTGTATTTCCTTTTTGCATTCTCTTTGCTTATATTTTGCCACACAACTATTTCCAGAAAACCTAGTGGCTTCTCCCTACCTGTAAGAGTGAGCCTGAATTTCCATCTAGTCCTTGAATGGAGTATAGATTCACTGCAGGGCTGTTAAATGAATATCAAGATAAATCACTCTCCTGGTCTGTGCTTATCAGGGACTATAATTCATAGGATTTAATAGGATATTTTTCCCTTTTGTACTGCTTCTCAATAGAAACTTGAAAGGGAATAGTTTTCTTCAACATTGATTTTCAGTCTTTTGTTTAGGGCATGCTAAAGACTAAAATTCTCTCCCACTTCTGCTGCCTATAGCCAAGCGCAAGTGAGTAAGCTTTGCCCAGATCCCTAGTCCCAGCTCTGGGACCAGCTGAAATAGAATGTGTCCTCATGTTTTCCAACAAATAATTGTCTTCTTTTATATCCCAAAGTGAGCACTAATAAAACTCTGTACTTTAATACACTATCAATCATTAACAGCAGCCTACACCTTTCACCAGATAGCAAAAGATGATGGTGCAGGGCCACAGTGTTCCATTCTCAGTGTGAATGCAGCAGAGAATGTCACTTGCCTTCATGACTCCTAACCAAGATGGGGCAGGCTCCCGCCAGGCCTGGCAATAAGGTGACAGAGCACAGGAGCCTTCGCATAAGAGATGGGGGTCACCTTTCCCTTTTCTCTCTCCATGTTTATGCTCTTGCATCTTTCTCACTAAGAATTGGAAATGGGCAGAGGTGGGGGATGAGTAGGATATCACTGGTCGCAGAAGGGTCTATGGCTGGTTCACATTTTGAAAAGAGCTGGGTATCAACCTCCTTAGCTTGCGAGGCCAGTGTGGAGGCACCTTCAAGGCACTGGGAGATCCAGCGAGAGAGTGTGGGTCAAACTGTAGGGCAAAGATCAATAAGAACACATTGGTCACATGGCAGGCCAGCCCAGGGAGAGAAGAAAAAGCAGTGACAAGAAAGTTACATTGGTGTGGAGCTGGGAACATCTCTGGATCTTAAAAGAAGGAAAGAAAAAAAAAGGTCAGATAATGACCTCTAAAAAGCCACTGTAGCCAGTGTCGGAGATTTGGCTAATTTTTTTTTAATGGACCTCAATCATTTTGTGTGGTAGTCTTGACCTTATAGAAAAGGTGAACACAAAATACTGAAAGACCCCATACCACCCACTCTCCTTCTCTGGGTTTTCTCTGTTATGAATATCTTGCATTCCTGCAGTATATTCATGGTAATAAACCAATACTGGTGTACTGTTATTAACTGAAGCCTGGAGTTTACATTTGTGTGGGGTTTTTTTGTGTTGTTCGGTTCTATAAGTTTTAGTGAATGCATAATAACATGTACCAGTCATTACAGTTACATACAAAATAGCTTCACTGCCCTAAAAACCCCATGCCAACCTTCCTCTTTCCCTTCCCCAAATCCCTCACAACCACTGATCTTAATGCTATTTGTATGATTTTGCCTTTTCTAGAATGTCATGTAGTTGGAATCATATAGAATTCAAGGGCTTCTTTCATTTAGCTTTTAAGTTTCCTCCATATCTTTCTGTTGCTTGATAGCTTATCTCTTTTCAATGCTGAGTAATAGTCCATTGTATGAATGTACTGTAACCTGTTTATCCAACAGGGCAGATGTTTCAACAAGAGTTACAATGAAAAGGGTAGATGAAGGAAAAATAGCAAGGGACATAGGACACAAGAGGAGCAAGAATTGGGAGGTTTTAGAGAAGTAGAAAGACATACTAGAGAAATGTGCACCAAGCTCTCGACTGGCACAAGGCAGGCTATTTGTGGCCAGTGCTGAGTGGGAGAAACCAGCCCCTTGCCTACCTTTGCCAGCCCTTCTCGGCTGTTATGGATGGCACAAGAACCATGTTGGCTTCATTGTGAAAATCTGTCAGATTGTAGACATCCGAAATACTTCTTGAACCAACAAAACCCTTAATACTCTTTTCTAAACCCAAAGTCTCCAGGGATTAAAAAGTTACTGGCCTAGAAGCCCTGGAGGCTTTGATCCTGGGCAGGTGAGGCAGCTTGCTGATCTGAGTGCCTGTGTGACTACTTCTCCTTACCTCTCTGCTCTTGACCTGTGAGGAGCTCTGTAGACAAAACCCAAGCTGTCATCTTTCAACCCAGTCATAAGCCAAGGGAATTAGTACAAACTTCATGGAGCAAAGAGAAAGTAAAGTGACCAGGGTGTGAAGAAACAGCTAGGAAAAGAAACAGCTAGGAGAGGAAGAGGAGCCTACTGCACCTTTCAGATGTTCATATTTGAGAGGAAAGAATGTCTACATAACAGTATCTACAGCCCACAAGCAGTGATGTGGCTCCCAGTCTGAGGAGTGCAGCTAACATCTGGTTGGAAGCGGATAGCTTTGCAGGGAACCTGATAAATCATCAAAATATTTCAACACTAACAGAAGTCTGCTAGTTGGAACTTACTAATGCTTCAATTCTTTATGAAAGAGCTTATCATTTGGACTATGTCTTGGCTCAAGGTCATTGTTTAAAATCATTCTCAGGGCATGGTGGTGCTGTTCCTCAGTACTCAGATAACTTTCTCTCTGATGAAAGCATGACTGAGCACAGTAAAGTGACAGAGCACTTTATGGGATCTATTCATATCCTACTCATATCTGTCCTCACATCAGTTGTACAGTCAGCACAAAGCTAGAGAGTTCCCAAGAATATCTTACCTAAGAGAAAGAAATTGGGTGCTGTTTTCCTAAAAGGCTCTTTGACAGGGGGGTGGGGCTCATCCAAAGACAGACTATGACTGTGACTATGACTGTGTAAGCTGAAAGTTACTATGGGCAGTCAGCTGCACACAGGTGATGGGGGAGGCATTGGGATGCTAAGGGGTAGCTGCTCCCCCTCTCAAAGCCTCCTGAGTGGCACTCCCTGGAGGAGGACTCGTATGTGGGAAGGAGAACCCATGGTGACATTGTGTGCTTCAGTCTGCTAATCTAGAAACACAGCATAACAGAATAGTCCAAGGGACTTCCACGTGATCAGAAATTCAAGTAGGGAGGAGTGAGACCTGGACTTCAGCACAGCGCCAGCCTTGGGGCAGCTGATCTTTCCTAATGTATCACCATCTGGCAGCTTGAGCCCATCTCCAGTGTCTAAGGCCAGGCCTTGCACCTGTGAGCTCCCTGTCTGGGCTGAGGCTGGAGCCCATTGGTTGAGTACTTACCTAGGATGGGCCAGACCTTGCTTTGAGCCCCAGGTTCATGAGGTAGAGAAGTTGTTTGCGTACAAAATTTGCTATGAGAAAAATACAGTGTCTGAATCTCACAAGACTCTGTTTACGTGGAGCATCTGCTATTTGGGTGCTAGTCAGAATGAATTTACATCTCATGTTCTTGCCCTTTAGACCTCATGCATGGAAAGGACTGGTGATGAAAATTCAGGGCAAAGTCTAGCATTTGGTAGAAGAGGAAAGAGAGGACAAATCTCTGGCCCATGTTACTCTGCCCTGGGAATGTAACCCAGTCACCAAACAAATCCTCTCTCCCTGCCCCCTTCCAGCCACACTTTTTTCCCTCACTTTTCATAATGCTTTCTAGATGTAGCTTTTACAGCTCATTCTTTGGCTTTCCTTTCCATCCTACCCTGTATTCCCTAGCCATAGATACTTGAGCTCATTTAAATATTCACTCATAAGGAAAGTAAAATCTCTGTGGAAGGCTTGGAGCTCCCACAAAATCAAGAGGAGGATGAGAGAGGAAAGAATGTGAGGCTGACATTAGTTCTCACAAGGACCTTTGCATTTCCATGGACATTAAAGGACAGGTACTTATAACAGAACACAAGCTGCATCCTTGTATGGTCTTATAAGCATATATGACAAAATAGGCCTCACCAATACAAAGACAAACAAAGCATATTTTTTGTCTCCAATAAGCTGGCTGAGGAGAGTGGTCAAGGAGCCCACAGTGGTGCTAAGAGATGTAATATATGATCTATGATCTCTTGTGGACATTATCGTCAGACGCTGCATGAGAGAACCTTGAGCCAACTGTACTGAGCTGGAAAGAACTCAGGACTAAAGTTGCAAGCGAAGTTGGAGGGAGGCAGGGTTTTGGAAGCAAGTTCCTGGAAGAGGAAGATAGTTTGAAGAGCAAAAGCACTGAGGAAACTTGGAGGTCCTGAGAAACTGGAGTTCAAAATCCACTAAGTATTTGATGTTTGGGAAAGAGAGACCAAGACAACCAAGCTGAGATGGTTACTGAG
>PVKN010033848.1:0-11949 GCA_004027915.1 Capromys pilorides
TAGGCAGTGGATTTCTTTTTTGTGACACAAATTTTTTTAAAGAATGAAAAACAGTGATAGAAAAAAAAGCAGCATTAGAAATGTTGCAAAACTTCACACGGACCAAAGCAATAGGAATTCAACAATGGTTGTTATGTTACATGATCCTACGTTCAAATTAGTTGTTCAGATTGCCAGATATAAGTGTATAAGATTTATTTAAAGAAAAAGAAGGTACAAGAAATTCAAATGGGGAAGAAAAAAATAAGAGTTAAAAAATTTCAAACATTAACTGCTTGTTTCAAAAGACTAGCAGAAATTGACAATACAACTATCTGAGCTATTCTGCATTTATAGCTAGACATATTTTCCCATCTTTCATTTGTCCTTTTCCTCATCCCAGTTTTCCTTCCCACTGAACAATTTCTTTCCCTTTCATAGTATCTATTGTACCATTTAGATTTTTGTTACTCTTTCAGTCGCTCACGCTAGTGGCATAATACAATATTGGCACATATAGATCTGAGTTATTTCACTCACCAGTATAGTCTGTAACTGCCTCCATTTATCTACAAAAGCCTACCAAATTTATCTTTTTTATAGCTGAATAATACTCCATTGTGTAAAAATGCCATACCTGTTTTGTAAATTCCTCAGTTTATGGGCATTTGGGTTGTTTCCAAGATTTAGCTATGACACATTGCACTGCTATAAACATGGGAGCACATACATCACTGTGGTACGATAATTTCAGTCCTTTTGGCAAAATGCCTAGAAGGGGAATAGCTAGCTTGAATAAGACTTCCAATCCTAGCTTTTTGAAGAATGTTCATACTGATTGCCATAATGGTTTTACCAGCCTGCACTCCCACCAGCATAGCCCATACAGCATTTGCTATTGGTTGACTTCTTGATGATATCCATTCTTTCTGGCTTAAGATGGTATCTCAGTGTTGTTTTAATTTGTATCTCTTGAATGACCAATGATGTTGAATATTGTTTCATGTAGTTATTTATCATTTGTATCTCTTTACTTGTGAAGTGTATATTCATCTCAGATGCCCATTTTTGGATTGAG
Organism: Capromys pilorides; assembly: GCA_004027915.1. Lineage (NCBI taxonomy): Eukaryota > Metazoa > Chordata > Mammalia > Rodentia > Capromyidae > Capromys > Capromys pilorides. Next base: position 1,058 of record PVKN010033848.1, read on the forward strand.
TCTTTGAATTTTGTAAGCCTGATTTTTAAAAAATATATGCTCCACATAGAAGTCCTTTGTCTGAAGGACAGTGTGCTAAAATTGTCTCACATTTCATGTTTTTTTTTGGTGACTTTTTTAATGTGCAGAAATTTTTCAAAAACATGAGATCCCAACTGTTGATTCTTTGAACATTATCCAGAGAAATTATACAAGAGAAAGCAATAAAAGCAATGATTATTGGAAAGGAAGAAGTGAAATTATCATTGTATATAGATGACACAATACTGTACATGGAAGACCACAAAAACTCCATTAAGAGACTTGTAGATTTAATAACCAAATTCAGTAGTGAAGCAGGACACAAAGTCAACACTCAAAAATCAATAGCATTTCTACACAAAGTGTTTATTGTACTGAGAGCGAAACTATGAAAACTACGCCCTTCACAATTACACCCTCCAAAAATGAAAAACTTAGGAATCAATCTCACAAAGGAAGTAAAAGGTTTATACAGAAAAGATTATAATACTTTGAAAAAGGAGATCAAAGAGGATTTCAAAAAATGGAGTCATTCCTCACTTCTGGAAAGGAAGAACAGACATTGTGAAAATGGCTATATTCTCCCAAAATTATTGTATAGATTCAATGAAATTCCAATTAAAATATCATTAGTATACCTCACAGATCTAAAAAACATCAAATTCATCTGGAACCAGAAGAGAAGGAATAGCAAAAGCAATCTTGGGTAATAAAGGAAAGGCAAGAAGTATCATAATCATTAACTTGAAATTATATTACAAAGCATCTGTGATAAAATCAGCATGGTACTGGCATGAAAACAGACCCGGAGATCAATGGAACAGATGAGAAGATGAGATACAACTGCAAGCACACTAAGCCACCTTATCTTTGACAAAGGGACCAAACATGTTTGTTGGAAGAAAGATATCCTCTTTAATAAATGGTGCTGGAAATAATGTCTTCCACATGCCAGATGTTTAAAATAGACCCATGCCTATCACCATGGACAAAATTGCAGTTAAAATGAATCAAAGATTTAAATACTTAAACTGAAAAAGTAGATCTTCGGGAAGAGAAAGTGGGTAGAAACCTTAATGACATAGCAGTAGGTAAAGAGTTCATGAGCAAAGATCAAACTGCATGGGAAACACTTACGACACAGTTTAAAGACAAAGCATGATAGGAAGATGGGATTGCTCAGACGAAATTCTGTTTTGTGTTTGCAGCAGTATCTAAGCTTTGCTGTCATATCTGAAATTTTTGTAACGTTTTGATCACCTATTGTGGCAGGTTATCTTCTGTAACAAGTAACCATCAAACCTTAGAGATTTAATCCAACCCAAGATTATTGTAGTTGGGTCTAGTAGTGTAGGCCTACAGTCTGAGCTACAGAAGAGAGAGGTAGGAGGATCACAGGTTTAAGGCAAGGTTGGGTAACTTAGTGAAACCATGTCTCAAAATTAAAATTAAAAATAAAAACTAAAAAGGGCTATTGGCATAGCTTAGCGGTAGAGTGGGAAAAATGTTTATTGTAGTTTACCTACTTTATAGTACAATGAATGTACTGTGGGGAAAAGTTTAGTCATTGAGGAGCTAAACAATTTCTCTCTTGTGAGGCCACCATTTTCACATGGCCTCCAAAGTCACTTGGAGGATCTCATGTGGATCTGGATGGGGCATGTGTGACCTTTGCTACACTCCATTTGCTGAAACTCAGTTTGAGAGCCACAGTGTACCTGGAAAGCAGGTTGGAGATGCAGAACAAAAGTGTGCTTCTGAAGAAAGCTACATGAACTAGGTGAGCACCTCCTACTGCTTATACCCCAGGCTCACCCCCTGCTTTGGTGCTCCTAGTGCAATTGTCGAGAGCAAGTTTGCTTCAGCTCCAGGTTAGTTCTCCAGCTGAGTGCCACAGTGGAGCTCTCCCTGTCCTCCCTCTCCCTGTACCCTCCCCCTCTCTCCCTCTCCCTCTCTCCCATCTCTTTCTCTTCCTCTCCCTCTCTCCCTCTCTCACTTTTCCTCTCCCTCTCTCCTTCTCCCTCTCTCCCTGTCCCTGTTCCTCTCTCCCTCTCCCCCTCCTCTCCCCCTTTCCTTCTTCCTCTCCCTGTCCTTTTCCCTCTCCCTCTCTCTCTCTGGATGTCTGCAGAAGTGATCTGATGGATCTAAGAGGGTGGCAAAGTTTGAAAAACTCAGGAGATCTTCCAAAATGAAGGCAGGCCAGAGGTGGGCTCCTCACTAGTTTTCAAATTCTGGATACTAAACTGGCTCAGAGGTTCACTGGGATTTCCTAAGTTGTTATTTTAAGGGTATTTCCAAGCTCCAATTGTCTTAGAAGATTTCCTTTATTGCCTTATTGCTTGAGCTCTGCTGCTGGGGCTTCTCCAGTTCTCCATGTACCACACCTGAACTCATTGGCAAGGTGGGAAATGATTTTAGTGTGTGGCCTCACAAGATGCAGCTGGTTAGTCTCACAGGCAGTGCAGAGCTCGTACCAGCACTCTGCATGGCTTCGGGGACATAGACTCATGCTTTCCTTTATAAATTCTGAAGTTTAATACTTCTTTTCAGTTTGGTTAGTGTTTGTCTATCTGGCTCCACTTCTGAAATGCAAACAGACTTTGTGGCTTGTTACAAAATGAGTCTTTTGCAGGGCTCTTTTCCCTCACCATTTTGGTTAAAAATATATGCAGGGGAGTGGGTACCATTTCATTGTTTAGCGTATTTACTTATTTTGGTCATATTGCTTAAATGTTGTGAAGAGACAGTTTTGAGGTTGACTTTTGTTTTACATTTCCTTGCAGACAATGATCTTGTAGAACAGTATGGAGGGACAGTATGTAGGCATGTTTAGAATGGGTAATGTGAGTGTCATCACAGGACATGAATGACAAAACAGAAAAATTTAGAGTGGCATTTGTATTAGTTTTCCCATCATTAAGACACAATGCCTCACACCCACAACTCTTAGGGCAGAGCTCTCCTTTGCCTTGAGGTTGTGGGATTTCACTCCACGGTCACCTGGCTTCAAGGCAGAAGCAGCACAGTGGAAGGGCTTGAGGAGGACAGATGTTCGCCCCTGGCAGCCAGGAAGCAGAGTGAAGTGAAGGTGTGGGGACAGAGAGGTACCTGTGCATGTCAGGCCCCAGGGATCCCTGTCACTGGACCCCATATCCTCATAGTGTACTCAGCCAGGAGCGCATGGGTGGGTCAATGCACTGATAACTGGGGTGCTGCTACAATCTCCTTTGAAAGACCCCCCCTTTAAATACATGAGACATTTGGGGACATCCTAGCTCTAAACCACTACAGCATTTAAAAGGGAACAAAACCATGTTCTAGACATAAAACCATGAGTCCAGGAAGGCCTTTGAAATGTTTACCATCATATGATGTCACTTTAATTTCATCGTGCTGAAAATTGTTTTTATGAGAGGCCAATATGTTGGTGCCATCGAAGACAAACTGGAACTTCTGAGCTGCTGAGCAGATGTGTCCCCAAGGGCATTTTGAGCTTTAGGGCCCAGCTGCACTTTTAAAGATTTTAAAACATAACCTTAGCATGTCTAATTTTCTGCTGCTGCAATATTACTTTGGTTCTTCACATGCCTCCATAAAAACAATGAGTTTTGTCATTATTTTATCTCAGCAGACATCCTTCAAGTTTGCAGATACAAACACCACTATGTTCTTTTCATTTATAAGGGAAATTAACCCACACGTCTGATCTTGAACTTGACAAGTTGTTCTCTTCTACTCTGTTGGGTTCTCATTCCTCCTCTATCTCGTTGCTTTCATGCTTAGCAGTTTACTTTCCCTCTATGTTTGTACCACAAGATCAATCAGCCTCACAAGATATTTATATATTCGCTCATTTAATGAATGTTTCTTGATTATTTATGATGTCAGAAACCAAGGCAGAAGTTAAATTCATGAAGATGGCAACAATAGAAGTCATCTTTAAAATGTTCAAAGTGTAGTATGTGAGACAACACCATATCAAAGTGCAACACAATAATAGATACTGCTAGAGATTGAATTTTGCTATTTATTCCTTATTATCTCTTTTCTTTCTTATTAGTATGTTTTCACAGTACACAATTAATGTATTCATGGGGGGCATTTGCACATATAATGTCACATCATGATCTTTTGTATTTTCCCTTGCCCTTCTATCCCTCCAGTCTCTCTGAACCCCTGAGCACCTTCCCATCTCTGGGAAGCTTAGCTCCCTGCTTTCTATCATCTTTTTATTTTGCCCTTTAAATTATTCATACTTCGGGTTTCTTGTAAAGAGAAACCATGTGATATCTAACCTCGTGTGATTGTTGTATTTCACTGAGCATTCTGGACCCTAGGTGCACCCATTTTCTTAAAGATGACTCAAATGTATCCTTCTTTGCAGATGAGTAGTGTTCTATTGTATATGTGTATCACGTTTTCTATATCCATTCATCAGTTAAGGGGCATAAAGGCCATGCCTGTAACTTATCTATTATGGATTGTGCTGCCATAAGCATGGGTATATATGTGGTACTGTGATGATGTCTTTAACTCTTTTGGGAAAATACCCAGAAGCATAGCTAGGTTAAATGAATTTTTACTTTTAATTTTCTTTTTGTGGGGAGGGGCCCGGCTCAGCCTGCCCTGGGGGTAGGGCTGGCTCGGCATGTGGTCAAACCATAGTCGCTGCAGTTGCCTAAGTAGGTGGTATAGACCACTGAGCTACTACTCTTAGTTATTTTTAGTAATCTCTATGTTGATGTCCACATTAGTTATACTAGTTTGATTAGACAGAAGAGGATTGTCTATTACACTAAAATTCAGTAAAAGGCAGAATTTAGTATCCTTAGTTATCATAGAACAGTATTCCTTTTGAATCAAAAAAACATTTCCATCTCTTCAGCATCTTCTCAAATATACCTTCTGCATTATATAATTTCTATAAAATGGCTTGCTTCTTAAACAGCTTTCTGTTTTTTTAAGAAACTGTCAATGTAGCACTTATTTTGGTGTAGCTGAACTGCATTGCAAATGAAGGAAGGCAGATTACTATTCCCAATCTGTGATGGTCAGACCTCTCTAATTATGGATGTGAAGACAGTGCTTATTGTCTGCTCATTTTGACTATTGAATTAAACAACTGCTTCAATAAACCATTTCTCCTTTACAGGTCTGGACTTCCTTGCTGCTGAAAGAGAGACTAAAATATCGGGAATGCAAGAAACCTAGGTCTCACGAGGAAAGTGGGTCTTTATACACCCTTCCTTGAGAAGAAGCTACTTCAAGACTTGGTAGGCACTCAGTTCTACATTAGTCTGTAGAAATCTGGGCCGAATCATTTGATTGTGAAATCATGCAACAGCAATGTTGAATTCAAATTCTCTATTTTGTTGTTTTGCATCTCATTTGTATGCCATACTTAATAAAAATTCTCAAGTTTGACATGTCAAAATGACTCCTTATTAGAGAATAGTTAGCCCAGTCCTGAGCAAGGAATGATGGCTTGTGTGCATAATTACACAGCTAGTTCTGCTTCCAGATTGGAAACCATTACTGGACCATTCATGAACCAGCACTTTGCATTTCTCTAGATGATGAGTAGAGTAGGTAACTTGCTATGGTGGTGTTCCAAGAACTCCTACACCAAAATGTCAGTCTGCCACCTACAATTTCCTTTTTTTTTTGGCAGAACTGAGGATTGAACTCAGGACCTTGCACTTGCCAGGCAGGAACATGTGCCTCTGAGCTATTTCCCCAGCCCTACAATTTCCATTTTAACTTCTTTAACTTCATTCATTTGTTTCAGGATAAATCCTGAGGGGATTTGACTGACTTGGTCAGATATAAAAGTTACATTTTTTGTTATATAGATCTTGCTTTAACTTGATCTTAATCATTCAGCAGAAAAGTTTAACCACAGGGTATAAAAGTAAAACCATATTAACGTGCTGAGCTGTAAAAGGCTCAAGTCAACAGCTTCTGACATTACCAATTCTACTAATAACCCACTACTATTATGGACTATTGGACTCAGTTCAATGAGAAGAAATATTTGTACTAATAGTGTTTAGAAAAGTTGTGTCTGCATCTTGTACTCTGAACAACTACTTTGAAAACAACATATGCATTGTATTAATTATTGTGGTTGTCATACTAACATGTTTTGAAACTATCTCATTGTCATTTCTTTCTTATTAAAATTAATAAAATTAGACAAAAACTTCATTTGTGCTGGGAAAGCTGTTGAGTCTTATTACTGTAAAAGGTAAGGAAATTTTGAGAGAAAGAATCAATGTGTAGCAATTTCGAATTACATAGAATTGTAGGTCAAACACTTTATGAGTTAACAAAAGTGCTTATAAACCTATGACAGGTACCTAAGAAGGTTCCCAACAATGATGATGGTGATGTGGTGATGGATGGCCACTAATATGTAAGACGTAATTACAGAATACCAGGCACATTGCTGAGAACTGGACATGGATTACTGTATCTACTTCTCACATCAGAAAAAGTTAGATACTTCCATTATCTTTTTTTTTGTGAGTAGCAAAACAGAAACTTAGAGAAATAAAGAAGCATAGGTACAAAGCAAACATGTGTTTTTCAGCTGAGACCTAATCTTGGTTTTCTGACTTTTGTTAAATCTTTGAAATGCTCTGTGTGTGTCCTGGATGGCTGGAAAAGCACATAAAATAAGAAGGTCTTGGCTGTCTTACATTTCTCTTCCCACTCCAGGTTTCTTACAAATTGCTTCTCTTGGGACCAAGAGTAAAGTTCAGTGGTGTGTTGTGTGTTTAGTGAGCACATGGCTCTACGTTCAATCCCAAGTACAAGGAGAGCAACAGACAAAAGTCAGGCTTCTCTGAAACTCTAATTTATCAGGTGATGCATTTATGCTGCAGCCATTTATTGACCACTGGCCTCAGTCGTGGGACTACGCTTGATATTGTGACTATAAGAAAAATTTTAAGGTAGCCTCATTCCTGAAGCAATTCATGACCCAATAGAAAAGTTAGTAAATAAAAAAAAAACAATAAGAACTACAACATGGTGAGAACCACGTGGAGACAAGCAAGGAGCATGGGGTGTCCTCTGCTGCCACTGGGGAAGTCTTCATGTCCCACGGTGGTGACACCATACTATGCCTCCTCTTATTTTAGAAAGTGCAAGATGGGCAGTGTTTTCTCAACCTCTCTTTTTTTTGCAACAGAATAAAAGAATGCTTTGTCCCATTGTTTTAACAAATAGTGAATGTTGCCAAATAAAAGTAACCATGAGAAACACAATGTGGTTAAGAGACAACTTATGAATTTAGATTCACTTTTTTCATTCTAGCTGAGTGATCTTAGGTGAGGTAGTTTGTCTCTCAGAAGGCATGCTTCTCAGCTGTAGTTCCTAGGTTTGTTGTGTTAAATAAGTTAAGGTCATTCCTGTCTAACCATCTTTTTCTGCTATATTTTTTAGCACAGTCTTGATTACCCATTGATAATCACTGGCTTTTCTTACTGGAATGAGTACACCCCATGGAACCAGTGATAGTATCTGTTTTCTTCACTGCATACCCCATGTTCAAGAACAATGTTTGGCATTTAGTAGTTCAATAAATAGGTGAACAAATGTCAGCAAAATGTCCAGAAGTGTCTAGCTCATAGTAAACATTCAATAAAATGAATTTTATGGCTATGACCATTACCTGCGTAAACCTACATTTTGAGAGTGGCAAAGCTAGCCTAGCGGCAAGGCCGAGTTGGCTCACATTTGACTTCTTTAGTCATTTTTTGCCCATTGCTGTTTTTGCGTTATTTTTAGTTGATTGATTAATATCTGAAAAAATATTAAGCAACAGGTATACCCTTAACACTGGCATTTACAAATGAAGAAAACAATGCCTAAACATAGAATAAATCAAGAACAGGGGAATACAACCTAAACTGTGTGACTTGAAATTTGTGGTTGAAATCTTGGTGCCAGCAGTGGGGAATTTTTGGGCAGGAGTAGCAACAAAATGCAAAAAAGGCCTGGGGGAAGTGTCAGTGTTTTTGACCCTTTGAGAAATTCTTATAATATTAACCTGCTAACTTCTGACTGTAATACAGTCGATGATGTTCTGTGTGTTTATAACATGACATTTTTATATTTTGAGATTTGAATACTTGTCTTTTCCTGAAGAAAATCTCAATGACCTCTGCCTACTCATGCAACTTCCACATCTGTGGGCTTGGATATCTTAGGAGTACATCTGTATCTTAGGTTATTTTAGGAGCACATCTGTATCTTAGGAGTCCATCTTCAGAGTCATAACAACACACTCTGAAGTCATCTCTTCTATTCAGTTGCATTTTATAACTTTGCAGGTGGCTGTATTATTAACTGGAGGTCATTAACTGGAATGCTGCTTTCTGTATTCTCAGATATACACAGGGGTATTTTGTGGAGTTTCATGCCTAAACCATCAATTTAGCATGGTAATGACCCCAATGAACATGTCTTCCTAGTCTCCATCTCTAATATTTTCTCTATGGGATACCTGTTTTATTTTCTACTGTCATTCTTTAAATATTTTATTTGGTCTTTTGAAAACATGGATTTACAACTACTATTAAATGCTTCTTTATCTGATATAAGTAAGGAATATCAAGAAGAGCACAATACTATCACACACACACACACAAACACACACACATTATTTGGGGGGTAAGGTTGGGTGTCAAGTTGACAAGGGATGAAAGATGATGATTAGATTTGATTGTGTCAACTTGATTACTTGGGAGCCATCAGGGAAATGGAGAAGCACACTCCTGAGTGGGTCAGAGAAGAATGACCTGGCATATACTGCCCGATCCCCCATGCTTTCTGGTGCTGACCCCCACCTGGTCTTCCTGTTGCCAGGTACAGGATACCTTTGTTCTGCTATGATGCTTCTGCCTTAGAGCCAGCTGCCCATGGGCTGGACTCCCTGAAACCATAAGCCAGATTAAACCTTTCCTCCTTTACCTTATGTTCCAGCAGTGGGCAAACTGATTTATACAGTTGGTTTGGAGATTAATGAAGCACGCCCTGGGCATTAGTGAGTTGGCTAAGAGCACAAGGCCTTAGCAGCTCTTTCTGGCCCAGGGCCCCTTCCTCTTAGACCAAGCCCTTGCTCCCTGCTGCTTGGGTGCTATGGGGTGAGCTGCTCTGTGCCAGCATACCCTTCTGTCAGGATGTTTTGACTTAGAGCCAATTAGCTGTGCAATGCAAACAATGAAAACTTTGAAACCATGAATGTCTTCCCTCCTTTAAAGTCCGTGGGTGAAGTATTTGTCCCAGCAATAGGAAAATTTATTTATATAATCTAACATTTTTTACCACTAAAATGTTAGTCTGTAACTTAAAACTACAACTGTTAAGCCACATTTTCTCTTTTTGTATTTTTGACAATTAGTACTTAGAGAAAACTGAGGAAGAAATTAGTCCAATATAATAAAGCAAAGGAAAGTATTTTGATTAATGCAAGCATTTTTTGATGCTACATAAATTTTATAGCCATTACACTAATAAAAATATACTTTTAGTGGACTTTACTGGTCACAGGAGCTGCTGCTTTTACTGGCCACAGGAGCTGTTGGCTGAGTGTGTCTTCTCAATTTCAAGACTAGGCTATTTGATAGTTTGAAATTAACAAACACTAGAATATCACTAGATCATGAGTACTAGTGATGCCTACCAAGGACTCACATGGAGAAGTCAACCCTGTGCTACAGAGTTCTGAAAAAGGAAATAGTTTTGTTGTACAGTCACCTGTAAGGAGTTCAGCACTAGTAAGTGCAGATCTGCCTTCCTGATCTCTTAGGAGTGGGGGAGAAATTTATAGGAAGGGAGAGAGAAGAAATTGCTTTTTGACTAGATGGTAAGAAAAAAGGAGTTCAGATATTGTTTTACCCATACCTAGACTTCGATCCTGCCTATTCACAGACAGTTATAATGAATGAAATAGAGGACAGATTATAGGAGGTAGAGAGATGGATCTTTCTCAAGTGAGAACAGGATCAAGACATAGAAGGCAGGATGAGGGGAAGCAGATGAAAAAGATTCAGATGTGTGCTTCCCATGCCCCGTCTCCCCATGAAGAATGTCGGCATGATGTTTCCTGAACGTGTGCTAATAAGCCAAGCAAAGGCCTCTGACCAGTTAAACTAGCTTCTTGCAGGTGCATTCTAGAAATGGTGATTTCATACCATCCTTGAATGGGGGCTGGAGGCGATAGCTGTTTTGCTATTTAAAGAATTCATGGCTAAGTAGGCCTAGACTCTAACTGACTTCAGTAGCAGATAAAATAAACTGAGCTTTATTTCTACCTTGAAGAAGTGGTTGTCAAACATTTGCCACATGTTGATGTGATAAATGTTAATTTCTTAATCTTAATAATTATATTAGAATTATGCAAGACAATATTTTTTGTTTCCCTGGTATTAGGGATTAAACCCAGGATCTTATACATATACTAGGCCAGGATTCTATTCCTCAAATACATCTCTAGCCATTTTAAGAGTCCTTTATTCCCTCTTTTTGGTTTGTTCAGACAAATTTTTATTGTGTAGTCTAGGCTGGCCTTGAGTTTCCTATATATCCCACTCTGCCTTTGAACTCGCAATCTTCCTGTCTTTGCCTCTTGGGTGCTAAGATTATAGACACGTATCACAAAGCCTGGCTTTGCTGTTTTTAAAATTTTTTTCAAGAGATTTTAATTTTATTTCTCCACTTTACTCTTTAGAAGTTGGGAGTATAAATAACAATAATGTGTATACATATTTAACATAATGTATATTTATAAAATAATATTTGAATAAAAATGAATATGGCAGAAAAAAACAGCAGGTGAGTATGGTAAGGTAAAATATTAATGT
>PVKN010033849.1:0-11959 GCA_004027915.1 Capromys pilorides
GCGAGATGGTTCAGTGGTCTAAAGCGCCTGCTTAGGAGGGCTCAGGCGACTGCGGGGACTGCAGTTCGATCCCCGGCACCACATGCTGCGCCAGCGCCACCACCAGGGCAGGCTGAGCCAGCCACAAAATGAATAAATAAAGAAACAAACAAACACAACAAGCAAACAAATAAATAAATAAATAAAAAATTAAAAAAGAAAAAGAAAACACAAGAGGGGAAGAAAGACCAACAGGGTCATCTGCTAAGCAGGTCACCTGCTAGGCATGGTCAAATGCATGATCTAGACCTCTGTAGGGAAGCAAGGCTTCAGTCTGGGAAGCTCATTCAAGGGATAGGAGTTCGTTTCTTCTACATGCAGGCAAGGGGCTGGGATTTGGCTCAGCAGTAGAATGCTTGACTAGCAAGCTGGAATTCTGGGTTCGGTCCCTGCCACCAAAATAAATAAATAAATAATAGAGCCGGCAAGATAGTCCAGTGGTCTAAAGTGCCTGCTTAGACAAGCTTAGGCAACCGCAGCGACCGCGGTTCAATCCCCAGCACCACATGCTATACCAGCCCCAGCCCCAGGGCAGGCTGAGCCAGCCATAACATAAAATAAAGAAGGAAAGAAATAAAATAAATAAACAAATAATAAAAAAAAAACCTCCCCTACACGTGGGTACATGTTCCACTCCTGATTAAAAATTGTACTAGTTTTTAAAGTAAAAAAAGAGTAGGCTACTTCAAAACCCAGGCTTCCAGACTGCCTAGCAGCAAGCCAGTTTCCAAACTAGAAGTGAACATAAGACTCTGTCCCTCTGAACCTTCACTACAAAAGCAGGCGATTTGGAATAGATGATGCCCAGTCTCTTTCCAGACCTCTGACATGATGGCTGTAGGTTCTACTGCCCAATTCCTCAGTGTGACACTCCCCATCTACCTGTACTCTCTGCTCCCTGTTAGGAATTAGCCCTGTTCCTGCCCTTCTCCACTGGCTCTAGGACACTCTGGCCTCTGCTCTCCTGGGTCCTTGCTCACCATGGTTATACAAAAATAATAGCTTAGACCCCATCCTCACACAACTTGTACATAATGGAAGGAGGAGAGAGAGGAGAGAGAGAGAGAGAGAGAGAGAGAGAGAGAGAGAGAGAGAGAGAGAGAGTTTAGTGACAAAATTAACCCAGGTGCCCATCACTGCTCTCTCCTCTGTCATGGCTCAGGCATGGTCCCTAGCCAGGAACCCAGCCACGCATTCCATGTGCTTGACCCACTGAGCTCCTCCTGGCCCCTGACTACTTTACTCAGTGTGCATCTATACCTTTGATCATGTTGCTCCATCTTTTGGGCCCAGCCAAGGGGAACCGTCTTGGAAAAGCCCCTGGATTCATTCCAGGCCAACAGCACTATGCCTCCTCCACAAACCCACGGTACTACTTTCATCTATTTCAGCACTTCAATACTGAACTGTAGTGGCTTTCAATATTTGATTTCTTTTCAAATTACTCGCTACACCACTTTTTTTTTTTTTAAGGGAAGGGACTACAGAGTGTTCTGGATCTCACTACTAGATAGGACTCATAGTGATTCGCCTGTTTACAGCCTCCCAAGAGGTGGGATTACAGGTGTGCACCACCACGCCCAATCTCAGTTGCTGTCTCAGTGTGTCCCAGAGGGGGACCCCAGGCCCCTGCACCTGCTTGCAGGCACTTCAATCAGCTGAGCTATTTGGCTGGCTCCTCTACACCATTTTTGAGTCTGAAGTCAGCTAGATCATAGGAAAGGCAGGCCCTGGCCCAGGTCAGTACCAATTGTTGTTCCCTCCCCTAGCCATATAAGCAGAAGGTAGGGCTGGTGAGATGGCTCAGCAGTCTAAAGTGCCTGCTTAGGCAAGTTTAGGCAACTGTAGGGGACACGGTTCGATCCCTGGCACCAGATGCTGTGCTAGCCCCACCCACCAGGGCAAGCTGAGCTGGCCATAAAAAAAAAAAAAAGCAATGGGCAGAGGAGTAGGAGGAGGTAAGTACATTTTAGGGCTTCTCATTTTCCTCCCACCTGTTCCCCAGAGTGACTAGAAAACTTCAACATGTTCTGTGAGAAGCCAGGCTCCGGTGACTCTGTCAAAAAGCCTCCTGACTCAGCCTAGTGTTATTACTCACGCCTGATGAGAGGCTTGAAGAGCATGCTTCTGTTCCCTGATGGAACCTGTCGCTATGGCTCCACAAGGAGGAGCAACAGGTACTGTGGGCTGGAACACTGTTCCCTGATGACTTTTTTATCAGAATATTTCAGGATAAGTGTTTTTTTTTAAGCCTGACAAATTTTTCTGTCGTTACTTGATGAGAAAGAGGAAGAAAACTAGTTTCACTGAGTATCTACCCTATAATAAGTACTGTGCTATATCCTGGGGCAGATGAGGAGGAAATCTTCCACCCTTGGGCAGCACAGATTCCAGCAGGAGAGATTTCGATGTCCTCTGCAGAAGGCTGGCATGTCCTAGGCACCATGGTGGCTGTGGAGTCAGGCACGCTTCTGTTCACATACCCTTCAGACCTTCAGTGACTACTGAATACTCCAAAGAAGCCAGCAACGTGCTCTTTCTGGGACAGGATGATGAGACAGGACTCACTCAATCGGTACTCTAATAATAGTGCTTATATCTACTGGTGATGACTTATTAAAGTCAAATAACCATACAAGTTACTAGAAGTTCTAATTCATGAGGAATAATTATAGATTATAACAACGGACACCTGTCACTATTGCTTCACAGGGAGGAGCAACAGGTACTCTGGGGTGGAACACTAGTGTGGTTTAACATCAAGGGCAGTCAAGGTGCTGATGGAAGAGAAGGAGCTCATTAGATGAAGTGGAGGAGAAGTATCTTACAAGCAGAGGGCAGCAAAACTGGAAAGGTTGGAAGAGGCTTAAACCTGTGCTGCTTGCACAGAAGTCACCGGATACATGCGACAACTGACCCCTTGAATTGTTTAGTGTGACTCAAGTTGAACTTAATTTAAAATTAAATTAAACTTAATTTTACTTAATATGAATGTAAAACTCGACTCAGTATGAAATTTAAATTTTTTAAAAATGTATTTGGTACTGGGTCTCACTACGCAGCTCGGACTCATAGTGATCCATTACAAGCCTGTGCCACCACGCCCAGACTTGGTGACCAGCTCAGTGCACCCTGGGGCAGAGCCATCGTGGAATGTGGTACTGGGGATGGAACCCCCACGCCTATTCCTTCCTAAGCAGGCGTTTTGTCTGCTGAGCTATCTAGCTGGCCAAAAATTAAAATACAGATTACATTTGAAAAAAGAATACTGCATTATGGATGTATGGCTCTAAATAAAATATTCAAATTAATTGTACTTATTTTGTTTTGACTCTTTAAAACGTAGCTACTTGTGACCTTCTGCATATCTAAAATGTATCAATAAAAGGGCCAGCGGTATAACTCAGCAGACTAAGTGCTTGCTTAGGGAAGCGCAGTGGCCAGAGTTCAATTTCTGGCCCCAGTGGCACTTTGGCCCGGCTCTCTGGTGCCCTGAGCTGGCGATGGAGTCTGGGCATGGTGGTGCGTGTCAGTAATCCCAGCATTTGGGAGGCAGGAAACAGGAGGATCACTATGAGTCAGAGTTGCATAATGAGACCCTGCACATACAAAAAAAGTGTCAATAAAATCTAATTTAAAAATAAATAAAATGGGCAGGGAAGATAGTTCAGTAGAATAAGCACTTGCCTGGCGTCCTGAGTTCAATCTCCAGTACCTCAATAAATAAATAAATAAAATGTTTAGAGGATATATATATATATATATATATATATATATATATATATATAGAGGAGATATATATATATATATATATATATATATATATATATAATAAAAATCTAGCTACTAGAAAATTCCAGACTACATATCCTGCTTCACGTTTCTGTTGGACAGTGCTGGGTTAGACGGTACAGACTTTGCATTCAGGACACAGACTCTCCCCCTCTTTGATGCAGTATGGTGTGGCTGGAGGGGAAGCGCTTGGAGAGAGACCGGGCTCTTGTCCCTCGTTGCCCAGAGGACCTCGCGTACTCAGGAGGGAGCCAGTAAGTATCTCTTGAATGACCTGAGTTTCTTCGTTTACCACGTTGCACCAACACTACACACTGTGAGGACAGTCTGAGATCTGAGGTTGATTCTCCACTTCTCTGTCCCTAGACCACTGGACAACTTCAAAGTGGTCCCAGAGCCTCTGTTTCCCTGGCTATGGAGAAGCTGGAAAGTGTCAGGGAATGGGGAGACCTGAAACGAACCCGTGAGCTGTAGGAATGGGATTACCGTCTGTCTAGCAGGTTGCCTCACCTGAAAGCATCGGTAGAATCAGACGAATTTGTGGCAGGTTGGGAATTTGTGCCCCAGAGTTCTGGATGGGCATCCGATACCCGCGGCCCTACATCCATCAGGAAGGAGGTGACTTCTGCTTTGTGGGCGGGGTGGGGGCAGGAGATAAGTCGGGGAGAGGCCCATTTTGCTACTATGACCATGTCCGTGTGTCTCTAGACAACGCCAGGTGCGCTCACTAGTTTCACTTTTTTTCCACAATAATGGAACCTTTCGCTGCTTCAGCTGCGTCCACTGAACGCCGTTACCAGGGTGACGGCTGCTGACGGCTTGGGGACCAGACCAACGTGTTTACTGGGGGGAGACTGTAGCTTCGCGTCCCATACTATAACACGAAGATACAAAGCCCTCTATAAAATACTTCCATTGTATAATATGTTTACTAGCGGGAGCCCGCAAGTGCCTCCAGTACTTCCCGGGAACGCTGGCATTGTCTCCGCGCCGACACCCCCTCCTTTCTAGTAGTAGAATCCAGGGCGGGCCCACGCATGCGCGCTGTGAACAGGTAACGGCGGGCCAATTGCTAGGGTTGCTAGAGGTGTGGTAGGGTCCTTGCCGGCGTCTAGGGGTAGATTTTGATCCTGGCTTCTCGGACGCGGCAGGTATGTCTCTGGGCTCGGCCAGTAGTGAGCCCTGGGTCATCCGAAGGGAATGGGACGCCTTGGCCCCCATATATCGGTGGGAGGCGGGATTGCCCCGGGCCGTCTCCTCCAAGACCCAATCTTGTTTCTTCGGGTGTGAGCTGGGGAATGGGAGTTGCTCCCCATAAATAGGTCTAAGGCTGATTAAGTAAGATTGTGCATGTGAATGTGTGTTTACAACCGTTAGTTGAGTTCGTGAGCCCTGGTGGCTCTTCTACCTATGAGAATTATACTTGGTTGGCTCGTAACTCTTTAGGGGATGCGATTCCCTGTGAGATTCTGAGTAAAGTCCGATTCCTCCCTTACCTACTTGTCAGAATTGATGAATGTGGGGACCACCCACTCGGAACATCCTTCTGTCCCTCTCTCAGACAGGAGCTTTCTTTCTCCTAATAAATATATTGTGCTCATAAAAGAAGAATTGATGATGTATTTTATGGTCTGTTGCAAACTAAAGCTTTGCCCAATGATTAGTGATTAGTATGATCTACAGATGAGAACACACTTGATCCACTCCTCAGGATCAAGTGTGGGTCAAATGCCACGTCTTCTGAGCGCTAAAGCACTCTGCCAACTTGTGAGTTGGATGTTATAATTATTCCTAATCGCAAACAAAGAAGTCAAGCCCAGGGGTATAA
Organism: Capromys pilorides; assembly: GCA_004027915.1. NCBI lineage: Eukaryota > Metazoa > Chordata > Mammalia > Rodentia > Capromyidae > Capromys > Capromys pilorides. Next base: position 5,660 of record PVKN010033849.1, read on the forward strand.
ATGCAGCTTGACCAGCAGGGTGATGGTTGAGTCAGGTTCTCTGCCTTTACTTAACATTGCCCAAGGAGTTTCACTGTAAAGAAGGCCACCTTAAGCCAAAGGGACAGCTTGTGTCTTGGCCTATGATACTGCTCCAGGACCCCAGGTCCTCAAGATCTCAGCCCAAGTTGTTTATAAATTGTTAGATCTGACTTAAAAGTCAGCTAGCTAGTCCAGACCCTTCCTTTCCCACACCAATAACACAGTTGTGCGTCACTTCACCACAGGGACATCTTTTAAGAACGTGCTGAGTGGGAAGAACATTTTCTTATTTGTACAAATGTTATATGGTGTACTTACATAAACCAAATGGTATAGTAGCCTGGAGCACACGTAGGGTGTGTGTGTGTGTGTGTGTGTGTGTGTGTGTGTGTGTTTATATTGGTCTGTTGCTCTTAGGGCCACAGTAAACAAAAACTCATGAAGTTAAATCAACCGCAAGAGAAAATGGTTCATTTAATAGATGTAAACTGGAGACATCTGAGGGGACTGTCACGCTATTTTATCCTAAACGTTTTTTTTAATAAGTAAAAGGAGTACACTATTGATAAAAGTACAGTATAGTAAGTACACAAGTCAGTAACATAGTCCTTTATCATCAGGTATTATGTGCTGTACACAGTTGCACATATTGTACTTATCTATGACAGGCTGTGCTATAGGTTTGTTTATGCCAACTTCAACATAAACATGTGGGCAGTGTGTTTTGCTCTAACTGCATGGCCACAATGTCAGTAAATGACGGGAATTTTTCAGCTCCACTATAATCATTTGGGATCACTATTGTGTATGTGATTCTTTGTTGATTGAAACTTTGTTATATGCTGCATGACTCAGTAGGGGACAGTTCTGAGCCTAAAGTTTATGAGAATTAGCCATGCATGAGAGGCCCAGTAAAATCCTCAAGAAATTGAGCAACTTCAGTCAAGGTTTAGCAATCAACTGAGGGCTGGAGCTAGGCCTGAACCTTTGTCCAATCCAGGTAATGGCCTTAGGCATAGCACTCCTGGCTCAGTTGGGAAGATTGACAAGAACCACTTGGCTTGCTTTTCCTTCTTCAAATGTCTCCACATGCTTGGAGGGACAGGGGCTGCCTTCTAAATTTTTTGTTGTTGTGGTTGTTCATAACTGATACAATATATATTATATTTGAAATAATCCATTAAATCCAGAAACATATTTCTCTAATATGATATTTTTAAATTTTATGTATTTAGTACAGGGTCCACAGGGTCTCACTGCACAGATCTGACTCTGCAATCCTTCCTGTTTGTTAGCCTTCCAAGTGCTGGTATTACAGGCCCCCATGCCCAGTCTCAGTCGCAGTTTCAGTGTGCCCCATGGGCTGGGCCAACATGGCATGTGGGAGATCAAACCTTGCATCTGCCTAAGCAGGCACTTTAATCTGCTGATCTATCTCCTCAGCCTTCTAATATGATTTTATATTATATATCTTTTCTGTTTTTCTTTTTGGCCTCCCCCACCCCCCTTCTGTCTGACAATGCCTCAGGGCATGGCAGGTTTGGCTTGTATAGCTGGGGCTCAAACCCAGGTCCCCTGTGCCTGACTGCATTTGCCTGAGCAGACGCTTAAACAAGTGTGCCAGTCCCCAGGCCCCCTTGTTTTTCTTTTTGGAACGGCCTTTTTTTTTTTTTTTTTTTTTTTTTTTAACAGGGCCTCACTAATGCAGATAGGACTCATAGTGATCCTCCTGTTTTCAGCCTCCCCAGCACTGGGATTATAGGCATGTGCCACCAAGCCTGAACTTACTTGGTCCTGGCTTGGGGAGCCTAGGGGCAGGGCAGGCACAGCATGTGGTGCTGGAGATTAAACCCCAGTCCCTGCGCTTGCCTAAGCAGGTGCTTAGTCCACTGAGCTATCTCGCCAATCCTATGGGACAGTCTTTTTTAAAAATTTTAAAAAATCTATCTATCTATCTATCTATCTATCTATCTATCTATCTATGTATGTAGTGCAGGGTCTCACTATGCAGATCAGACTTGTAGTGATATTCCTGTCTCAGCCTTCCTAGCACTAGGTTTGGGTTTGTGGGTAGGGTGGGGGTAGGGGATAAGTAGGGGAGAGGCCTGTTTTGCTGGTATGCGCTGTCATGCCTGGCTTGGTGGCTGACACAGCGGCACAGCATACTGTAATGGGGATCAAACCCAGGTCCTTGTGCTTGCCCAGCAGGTGCTTAGACTGCTAAGCTATTTCCTCAGCCCAGTTCCACAAATTTATAAAATGTTATATTTTCTAGATGTGACCAGACCCTTGAGCCTTCGACCAGCTGATTCGTGCCAGAGTCTTCAGGCCAACTGCTGCTACTTTCCAGTTGCCCGTGGGGAAGGGGTGAGAAGGTGATGGGCAAGATGCTTATTGCCAGCCTGCTAAGCAGGCGCTTTAGACCACTGAGCTGTCTCGCCACCCCAAGAATGCTTCTTTTAAAATGTACCTCCCACCAGTTATGGTGACACACATTTGTAATCCCAGCACTCTGCAGGCTATTGCAGGAGGATCATCATAAGTTCAAGGCCAGCTCTAGGATATGTAGTAAATTTAAGCCAGCCTGAACTGCATAACAAGACCATGCCTCAAAAGAAAAAACGCAAACCAAAACCTGTACCTCCCAAGTTATTAAGACAAAGATAATTTGATAAATACCTTTAGCCAACTATGGCTATGTCCCTTGGGAAAATTGGTTAAATTGGTTAATTTCTCTGAGCCCTAGTTTTCTCATCTCCAATACAGATAAGAAAATACTTCTCAGATAATTATAAAGGATGAAAAAATATCTGAAGTGTGCCCAGCATTGAGGTTGATCCATCTTTTTTTTTTTTTTGAGACAGAGTCTTGTTATGCAGCTCAGGCTGGCCTTGAACTCACTATGTAGCCCAGGCTGGTCTTGTCATTTAAAAAAAAAAAATATTAATTTTAATGAGAAAGAAATAACTATGAGACAGTTTCAAAACAGGTTAGTAGGACAGTTACAATCATTAATACATTACATATTGTTATCTTCATAGAGTTGTTCAGAGATGCAGATATGATATCTTTTCTAAACAATATTAGTACAAATCTTTCTTCTCATTGAACTAAAAGAAAGTAGCTAAATATATATAGTCCAATACCAGGCTGGTCTTGAACTTGCAATGATCCTCCTGCCTCAGCCTCCCGAGTGTTGAGGTTACAGGAGTGCGCCACCACACCCAGTCTGATCTATAATTGATAGATAGAAAGTCATACTAATTTTCATTATTGTGCATTTTTCTTAATGTCTTTCTGCCTGCATATTCCTTCAGTTTTTTTTCTTGTTCTGCTCTCTGCAAGCATAGGATTAATCCCTTTCCCTCTTCCACTCTTTCTTTTCTCCAGCAGAAATATCAGGACCTTCTGATACATTTTAGATGGTGACATAGCTCCAGAGTGCCTCAGCATTGTGGTGCCCACCCTTGTCCCTTTCACCAAGCTGAAACCGTTGAGGCTTATTCAAGTCCTAAATGTTGCGCTCAGGGCCAGATGCCATCCCCTAGGTCAGTGACCGGGAAGCTTTTAGAGCTTTCAGTGATACCAGTGGCCCAGATAGCACGTGTGCTCTAGGTTGGCCGCCACTACCCTAGGTTGTTGGTCTATAGTTGTTTTCAGTTATAGACACATGCCCTCCAGTGAAATTATCATGAGCACGCATCTTCAAGGTGACTTGATTTTTGTTTGCTTTTGTACTTAGAATTTTTTATTTTATTTTATTTTTTATTCATTCTATGCTTTTATTTATTTATTTGTTTGTTTGTTTGCTTATTTGTTTGTTTGTTTGTTTATTTTATGGCTGGCTCAGCCTACCCTGTTGGTGGGGCTGGCGCAGCATGTGGTGCCGGGGATCGAACTGCAGTCCCTACAGTTGCCTGAGCTTTCCTAAGCAGGCGCTTTAGACCACTGAATCATCTCGCTGGCCCCAGAACTTTTTTTTTTAAAGACAGTATCTATGTAGTCTAGGTTGCCCTCAAACTCCTGATGATCCTCCTGCTTCTGCCTCCCAAGTACTGGGCTTACAAGTGTGCACCACCATGCCTGGCAAAATATATATATGTGTGTGTGTATATATATATATATATATATATATATATATATGTGTGTGTGTGTAATTTTTTTGCAAGCCATAGACTCACATATGTGGAGAATATGCTCTACCACTAAACTACATTCTGTTTGTCTAATTATATATCACATACACATTTTATATTGCATATTATAAAACTTCCAAAGATGCTTTTATACTTTCATAATTAACATTAGTGAAATTGGTTTCTACCTCAGTGAAAACAACTTAATGTTCTCATTTGTTACATGTCTTGTTAAACATGATAAATTCATACTGTGAATTATCATTTAATATAGTTAGTTGATACAAAATTTTGTTCTTTGTTTTTTGAAACAGTCTTGCTGTGTAGTTCAGGCCTGTCTTCCAACCTGTTATGTGGCCCAGGCTAGCCTTATGGGGACAGCGGTTATCCAGCCTCAGCCTCCTGAGTGCTACGACCACAGTTATGAGCCACCACACCTGGCCAAAAAAACTTTGTTTTAAATAGTCTTGAAAGCTGGGCATGGTGGCACACACCTATAATTCCAGCACTTGGGAGGCTGAAGCAGGAGGATCATTGTGAGTTTGAGGCCATTCTGGGTTACATAGTGAGTTCAAGACCAGCCTGAACTGCATAGCAAGACTCTGTCTCAAAACACAAAACCTAAAAATTTAAAATAAATAAATAGTCTTCAGATGATTCCTCCCTTTTGGGCCAGTTCCCTCTCAGATATGATGAACTTGTTATTGCTCCTGTCTTAGGATGGGATAAAGGAAGACTTTGTACCTAGGAGTAGGGAAAATGGAAGCTTTGCTATTGTCTTTTTGTTCTCTGTGCTTTCACTGTTAGCTTCAGCCCACAATTTCTTTGAAGGAATCTTTTTAAGGCTGTGTGATAATAAGTTGGAAGTTGGCTAATATATGGGAACAAATGAACCCCAGGCCTTGTCATAGGCCATATAGACAAATTAATTCCAATTCCAAATGAATGACAGCCCTAAGATATAAAAGGTAAAACTACCAAATTTCAGAAATTAACTTAAAAAATAGAGATGGTTATGCACTAATATGGCTGACAAAGTTGGACCCCAGCTTGGGCAGTTTAACATCTTAGCAAGACCTTGTCACAACAGAAACAAAACATATACCTTTGGGGTATGAGAAGTTTCTTAAACAGGACATAAAATGCTAATCATCAAAAAGTAATAAATTGGCTTTTATTAAAAATTAACCTATTGGATAAAAAAAAAAAAAAAAAAACACTAAGGAAGTGAAATGGGATCCTACGTATTGGGAACTAAGGCAGGAGGATTGCAGGTCTGAGGCCAGCTTGGGCAACTTAGTGAGACTGTCTCTAAAAAATAAAAAGGCCTTAGAGGTGCAGCTCATTAGATTTGTGCCACATCACCCCTTTCCAAACAAACAAAAGCAAAAAGGCAGGTTGGGATATTTTTAGCACACACACAGAGTCTGCTAAAAACTATATTCATCAGAAAAAAATGTGTAAATATTTTAATACTAAGTTTATTGAGACATCATGAGGTGAATACAAGTTACCTTTGGCCTCTACAATTACAAGAGATGCTCAAAGTTGTGGCCATTACCTTCCAGACATTTATTTCTATGGTGACCTGCTGAAGTGTATATATATTCTTTTCTGGCAGACTCTGTATATAATAAAGTGTAGGAGTCCATTCTGGGTCCTCGTTTTAATCCGAGAAGTCAGTATTTGTAATCCCAAAACTACGTTATTGGAACCTCACCAAGGTAATTCCAGTCTACCACTTCCCATGCAACCCACAGTGAGAATAAAGACTCTAAAACATATTTATGACTATTGGGGAGCCAAGAGGCTCTAAGTCCAGCCATGAAGAAGGTTCTCTGGAACAAAGAGCGATCCCAGGCCTCACCCAGCTTTACTCAGTGCAGGAGTGGCTTGGGGAGGAATGACTGACAGTTGTGGGAGGTAGTGAACACGATGAGCTGAGCTAGGTGGGGTCCTACATTGACCTCTGCCACCTGCAGAGGCTATGCAGAGAGAGTAACCTGCATAAGGCTATTTAGATAGTATCTAATGTTTTGGGTAGTCCGGTGCTGCAGCTTTGATGTAATCTTTCAAGTCCCAGGAAGTCATAGCCTCTGTTTCGAGGCTCATTCCCAGCTGGCAGTGTGGAGCATTAGCTCTT
>PVKN010033850.1:0-12075 GCA_004027915.1 Capromys pilorides
GTCTCACAACTAGATTGGACTGGTAGGATCCGCCTGTTTACAGCCTCTCAAGAGCTGGGATTACAGGCACGTGCCACCATGCCCAGTCTCAAGTGCTGTATCAGTGTGCCCTGGGGGTGGGGCCAGCATGGCAGGCCCAGGGATCTAAGGCCGTATTTGGTGAGAATATCCTTTAGGAAACCTTCAGCTTCTAAACTCTGCTGTAAAAAAGAGAGTAGACAGTCAGCAGGCTACTTTGGGATCGGAGGGCATTTACAGAGAAGAGGGTATCTGGGTTGCCAGGAGTGAGGTGCCGACACAAGGTGCCAGTTCACAAGTTAATTTGAGCACACACAGAGATCTGTGAGGAAAAAGAAAAAAAAAAAAAAAAAAAAAAAAAGCAGGTAACTAGGGATGCTAGGCCCAAAGGCAGAACTAGCCTCTGGGAAGAACCAACAGAGCTATTCCAGCAGTTGCCATGCGGCATGGGTTGTGTGTTGTCACCAATAAGATTTTTCTGCAGCCAAGAAGATAAAAGGGAAATAAGACTTTCTTGTAGCACAAACATTGATTAAACCAGAGGAGAGATTACAAAGTTTTTTTGTTTCTATGTATTTAGTACAGGATCTTACTACACAGATCCGACTTGTAGTGATTTCTCCTATTTTTCAATCCCAAATGCTGGGATTACAGGTGCCTGTACCACCATGCCCAGTCACATTCACCATCTCGGTGCACCTGAGGGGCAGGGCTGGCATTGCATGCCTAGGGATCAAACTCCTGGCTCCTGCATCTGCCTAAGGAAGAGGTTCAATATGCTGAGCTATCTGGCCTGCCCTACAAAGTCATTTTATTTTGGATGGAGCCGGCGTTCAAACTCAGGACCTTGTACTTGCCAGGCAGGCACTTGTGCCACAGAGCTATCTCCCCAGCCCCAACAAAGTCATTTAAAAGCAAAAATTGGGCCGGCGAGATGGTTCAGTGGTCTAAAGCGCCTGCTTAGGAAAGTGCAGGCAACTGCAGGGACTGCAGTTCGATCCCTGGCACCACATGCTGTGCCAGCCCCACCACCAGGGCAGGCTGGGCCAGCCGCAAAATAAATAAATAAAGAAGCAAACAAATACAACAAGCAAACAAGTAAATAAATAAATAAAAATTTAAAAGCAAAAATTCTTTTTTTTTTTTTTGTTACAGGGATCAAACCCAGGACCTTGTGCTTGCTAGGCAGTTGCTTATGCTACTCAGCTATCTCCCCAGCCCCTAGAGTAAAAATTCTTCAGCTTGTCCAAACTGATCGATCATGTGGGGCAAGATTCTTGGCCTGGGGCTGGCAAGATCACTCAGCGGTCTAAAGCGCCTGCTTAGACAAGTTTAGGCAACTGCAGGGACCACAGTTCAATCCCAGGCACCACATGCTGCTCCAGCCCTACCCCAGGGCAGACTGAGCTGGCCATAATATAAAAATAAAATAAAGTTAAAAAAAAAAAAAAAAAAAAAGATTAGCGTGCAGTTGTAAGAGATAATAGGAAGGGATCCCATATAAACTTCACCCAGATTTCCCAGAAGTAATACCTTGCATAATCACAACCAGAGAATTGTCATTCATATAATCCACCCACTTTATTCAGATTTCACCACTTGATGAGTGTTCCTTTGTGTGTATATCTTTAGTTCTATGCAGTTTTTATAACCTATAATTTTGTGGAACCATCACTAGAGTCAAAATACTGAGTAGTTCTATCACAAGAAATAACGTTAATTTTTACACTAAAAACAAGCTAGATGTGGTGGTGGCTTATGCCTTTAATTCCAGCACTCTGAAAGGCTGACACGGTGCTCGCTTCGGCAGCACATATACTAAAATTGGAATGAAAGGCTGACACAGGAGGATCCAAAGGCTGAGCCCAGCTAGGGAATTTAGCAAGAAGATTTAGTCACAGGACCAGCCAGATAGCTCAGCAGACTAAAGTGCCTACGTAGGCAGAGCACAGCGGCTGGGGTTCGATCCTCCATGCCGTGCCAGCCCCGCCCCTAGGGCGCAATAAGAGGGCGATTGAGACTGGGCGTGGTGGGTGCCTGTAATCCCAGTGCTTGGGAGGCTGAAAACAGGAGAATCACTATGAGTCCCGTCTACATAGTGAGACCCTGTAGACCCTGTACTAAATATATATTAGAAAATAAAAGGAAAAACAAAGATTTAGTCACAAAAGGAAAAGAAGAGGCTCAGACAGGAGGATCACTGCAAGTTGGAGACCAGCCTGGGCTACAAAGTGAGCTCAAGTCCAGCCCGAATTGTATAGCAAAACCCTGTCTCAAAAAGATAATTGAGAGGGCCGGCAGTATAGCAAAGCGGACTAAGCCCTTGCTTAGGGACGCGCAGGAGCCAGGGTTTGGTTCCTGGTCCGTCCCGTCTGCCGGGCCGGCCCCACTCTCAAGTGTGCTGAGCCAGTGTTGGAGTTCCGGCGTGGTGGTGCGTGCTTATAATCCCAGCACTTGGGAGGCAGGAAACAGGAGGATCACTATGAGTCCGGGCTACATAGTGAGACCCTGCACAAACAAACAAAAAAAAGATAATTGAGGCTATAGCTCGATATGAAGAATCTAAATCCAATCCCTAGTACACACACACACACACACACACGATAGTATCCATAGGGTTGGGAAGATAGCTCAGCAGCATAAATGCTGTCTCGCAAACTCAAGGTCCTGAGTTCAATCCCTGGTACCACCAAAAAAAAAAAAAAAAATCATCCAATATTATGACAGTGGTTACATAGATTTTGTTATAGAGTAAGTGGCACATGCATATAATTTCAGCACTCAGGAGGCTGAGGCAGGAGGATTGATGTGAGCTCAAAGCCTGCCTAGGCTACAGAGCAACTTCAAGGTCAGCCTAAACTGCATAATGAAACCCTGTCTTAGAAAAAAAGGGGGGTGGGGATAGCTCAGCAGTATAAGTGCCTGCAAGTGCCTGCCTGGCAAGTGCAAGGTCCCAAGTTGGATCATTGTGGGGGGTGGGGGGGTGGGATATTTAGTCACTTAAAAAGGGCACATATACATTATAAAATGCTTATAAAGATTGCTTAATATAGACTGATCTCCAGCTCCACCACTGTGGGCTACTGGCGGTGCTGGCACGTGACCTGAACCCTGTGCCCTGCTTCAGGGACCCGCCCCCAGCCTGGCACCCTGAGGGGCCCAAAGCCTGAGAAAGAGCCCAGCAAGGACTTCAGGACAAGCGCTGGTGGCTTCAGCATCAACTCTGGAGGAAGAGGTATCGAACTCCGGTCTTTATGTTTGCCAGGAAGGCGCTTAGGCCACTGAGCTATCTCCCTGGCCATGTTTTCTTATTTTTCTTCTCTGTAAAATGAACTGAAGTTCTTCTACAACGATTTGTGTTTTTTTTTTTTTTAAATGAGTATATATTTAAAGAGATTATCAGCTCCACTGCCTTAAGAGTTAGGATTTCAACAAATTCAAAGTAATTTGAAAGGAAAACAGATCCTTTCTGCATCTGATGCTATCATTGCCTTTGGATGCCAATGTTTCTGGAAGAAGCTTGAATGCCCAGCGACTTTCTTTCTTTATTTTCCATCTTTTTTTTATATATATATATATATATATATTTTTAATTTTATTTATTTATTTGTTTGCTTGTTGTGTTTGTTTGTTTCTTTATTTATTCATTTTGTGGCTGGCTCAGCCTGCCCTGGTGGTGGCGCTGGCGCAGCATGTGGTGCCGGGGATCGAACTGCAGTCCCCACAGTCGCCTGAGCCCTCCTAAGCAGGCGCTTTAGACCACTGAACCATCTCGCCGGCCCTATTTTCCATCTTTTTGAGACAGGGTTTCAGTATGCAGCTCAGGCTAGCCTTGAGCTCACTTTTGTAGCCCAGGCTGGTCTCGAACTCGCACTGATCCTCCTGCCTCAGCCTCCCGAGTGCTGGGATTACAGGTATGGTGTGCATCACCATACTCCGCTCTTTCCAACAACTTTCAAACCTTGCTACAAACCAGGCATGGTAGTGCACACCTGTAATCCCAGCACTTGGGAGACTGAGGCAGGAAGATCAGTGTGAGTTCGAAACCAGCCTGGGCAACAAAAGTCAGCCCAAGGCCAGCCTGAACTGCATAGGGAGACCTGTCTCAAAAAGACAAAGAAAGAAAGAAAATAATCCTACAAATTATGTGTCCTGCATGAAATTCCTTTCCCTTGTAAACTGACTACAACAATGCATCAAATGCCTTGATGATTGAATGTTAGTTTCAAACAAGGTATAGGAAATAGCAATGGTATTGAGATTTTTTTTTTTTTTATAACAGGGAGTGAACTCATGACCTTGTGCTTGCCAGGCAGGCACTTATGCCACTGAGCTATGCCTCCCCCTTTTTTGAGGTGTTTGTTTGCTTTGGTCTTTTTCAGATATTGTCTTTTTTTTGTTTGTTTGTTTGTTTGTTTGTTTGAGACAGGGTCTCCCTATGCTGACCTTGAACTCATAAAGCTCTTCCTGCCTCAGCTTCCTAAGTACTGGGATTAACAGCATGTGCCACCATGCTTGGCTTTGAAATGCTTTTGATACAAAGTAGGAGGTCATAGAGAGGCCCCAGGTGGGAAAAAATGAGAGGTTCCAGATAGAAAAGAAAATGACAGGGGCGGGAGATAGCCCCATGGCACAAGTGCCTGCCTGTTAAGTGCAAGGTTGTGACTTTGAACCCCGGTCCCACAAAAAAAAAAAGAAAATGACAGTCTTTCCTGGGAATGAAGTGCCCTGGGGTCCTTCTGAAGACATAGGTGGTCTGTCTGCCTGGAATTCTGCCCTTTGGGGGAGCTGCCTGCCTTTCTACCATCCCCTGAGGTCTGGTAAACAGTGGTTGCCTCAGGGAGAGAGGCAGGCCTCCCCACGGGCCCAGCTAATCTCAGTACCTATCTCCTCTCCACAATGGCTGGTCCAAGAGGTGGGTTTGTGACCCAAGCAGCACTGCCTTCTTTGCACAAGTGACCAACAATCTGGGGGCTGGGAGGGAGCACGGCCAGGATCTTCTCTGGGATTATGGACTAAGGATGCTTGGAATCTGAGGCCGGTGGCTGTTACCTTGTCTCCATAAGAACAGTCAACAATTCTATTTCAAACTTCCTAGGCCAGTAAAGTCTGTTTTCACTAAAAGCAGATCGAGTCTGTTTTCTTTCTGCTGCAACAGGTCCCTGACACATTCTGTATGTACAAAGATCCCAAGATCCTGCTTCTAAGGAAACCTGCTTATTGACAGGCTCCGCCCTGCCTACCTGGAGTCCACAGCCAGAGAGACGCACTGAGAAAGGCTCACGTACTCCAGCTAGCCTTCTGTACTAATCAACCATATCTGTCATTTGTCAAGGACTTTCCACCAAAAGAGATGCCTGTCTCAGGCACATCAGCATCACTTTGGGCACCAGAAGGTTTGGCTCCCAGTCTCACATCTGCTGCTGACCAAGCTGTGTCATTTAACTTACCTTATTTATTTATTTCTCTATTTATTTATTTTTGCAGTACTAGGGATTGAGCTCAGGACCTTGTGTTTGCCAGGCAAGCACTTATTCTACTGAGCTATCTTTCTGAACTTTCTTTTTTTTGTATCATTTAACTTTATTTTTGTTTGTTTGTTTGTTTGTTTATTTATTGTCTTTTTGAGACGGGATCTCATTATGCAGTTCAGGTTGGCCTTGGGCTCATTTTTGTAGCCCAGGCTGGTCTCAAACTCGCACTGATCCTCCTGCCTCAGCCTCCCAAGTGCTGGGATACATCATTTAACTTTAAATTCTTTATTTTTATTTTTTATTTTTTTTAAATTCTTCATTTTTAAAGGGCAGGGACAGGGGCTGGCCAGATAGTTCAGCAGATTAAAGCGCACCCGGCACGCTGAGGCAGTGATTGAGGCTGGGTGTGGTGGCGTGGTGGTGTGCCCCTGTAACCCCAGAGTTTGGGAGGTTGAAAACAGGAGGATCATTACCAGTCTGATCTGTGTAGTAAGGCCCTGTAGACCCTGTACTAAATACATAATAAAAATAAAAATAAACAAAATAAAGGGCAAGAGCAGAGAATGAGCGTGTGTGTGAGACCGGGTCTAACCTAAGGGGCTTCATGCTGAACTACATCCCCAACCCTTTTTTCACTCTTTTTTTCCGCCTTTTTGTCTTGTGTTTTTCTTCTTGAGACAAGAGTCTCACAATGCAGTTCAGGTTGGCTTTGCGCTCACTTTGTACCCCAGGGCAATCTCAAACTTGTAACAATCCTCCTGCCTCAGCCTCCTGGGTGCTGGGATTATAGGCATTACCCAGACCCTTTTCTCACTTTTAATTTTGAAAAAGGGTCTTACTGAGTTGCTAAATTGCAAGGTGGGGTTCAAACTTTCTTTCTTTCTTTTTTTTGTTTTTTTGCAGAACCGGTGTTTAAACTCACGACCTTGCACTTGCCAGACAGGCACTTGTGCCACAGAACTAGCTTCCCAGCCCACTCTGGCCTCAGCTTCCCAGAGTGCTGGGATTATAGATGTGTCCTTCACACCCGGCTGCAGAGAGGAGGAACCTCTGTGATCCCCTGAAGCTGTACTGTTCGACCAGGGAGGATTCAGTGGCACCAGGCAGCACTGCAGGTAGGAGAGTCAGACAGATGTCCCCACCTGACGGCACAACACCAACTCACAGAGGTCCAGAGGCAGCGAGAGACGATCCAGGTCTCCAAAGCATTAGTCACCAGTCTGCTTCCACTCCCCAGGGGCTCTGCAGGGCCGTGGCTCCAATTATCCTCCACTGATGAGGGACCTCCAGGATGATGAAAGGGTGGGAGGGGAGATGGCAGCGGGCACCATGGGAGATCCTATCATTCAGCTGGAGGAGAGGAGGAAGGGCCTGTCTTCAGGTCTCTGGGGAGTAGGTGTGGGGCTCTTTGCAGGGAGAGGGATAAGAAGTCAAGGCCAGGGACATCTGGGAACTGGCTCTGACCCCAAAAGCAGCATAGTGTTCACTTGTCAACTTACTTCCCTTCTTCAATCTTCAGTGTCCACATCTAAATTTTTTTTTGAGACAGGGTCTCACTATGCAGTTCAGGTTGGCCTTGCACTCACTTTTTTTTTTTTTTTTTTTATTGATACACGTCAGGTATGCATAATGACCACACTCATGGTAGGAAATTTGTACTTGTACCTGACATATCTTTTTTTTTTCTTTATTTATGTTATGGCCGGCTCAGCCTACCCTGGGGGTGGCCCTGGCGCAGCGTGTGGTGCTGGGAATGGAACCACGGTCCCTGTGGTTGCTTAAGCAGGTGCTTTAGACCATGAGCTATCTTGCAGGCCCCTTGAGCTCACTTTTGTAGCCCAGGCTGGTCTCGAACTCATACAATCCTCCTGCCTCAGCCTCCTAACTGCTGGGATTATAGGCATGTGCCACCATGCCTGGCTCACATCTAAAATTTAAGGAAAAAAAAAAAAACTCCACTGATTTGTACAAACAAATATATACCAGGTTGAATTTAACCGGAAGAGACATGGATTCGAGTTTAGCTTGGACAACTAATCAAAACCCTATCAACCGGCCGGCGAGATAGCTCAGCAGTCTAAAGTGCCTGCTTAGGCAAGCTTAGGCAACCGCAGGGATCTCGGTTGGATTCCCAGCACCACATGCTGCGCCAGCCCCACCCCAGGGCAGGCTGAGCTGGCCATAATATAAATAAATAAATAAATAAAGTTAAAAAAAAAACCTATCAAGGGCCAGTGAGATAGTTCAGTGGTCTGAAGGGCCTCCTTAGGCAAGTTTAGGCAACCTCAGAGACCCCAGTTCGATCCCTGGCACTACATGCTGGCCAGCCCCACCCTCCCTGGTAGGCTGAGCGGCCATAAATAAATAGATAAATAATAAATAAAGTTTTTTTAAAAACCCTATTAAAACAAAATCTTACAAGGAATAAGGATGTAGTTGGATGTCCCTGGGTTGAATCCTCAATACTTCCCCCTCAAGGTACCGTAGTGAAAGATAATTAAGGCCTAATGGCCTCTGTGAGCACACAGGAGACAGGCAGTGTGGAGCAGTGCGGGTTCTAGAGAGAAGTCAGTACAGCTGAGGTAAGTTGTTTACCTGAGCACCTATTAATGGATGTTAGGAAGTGGGTGAATCTTGGTGCTGAAGATCAATCCAGGGTCTTGCTGTGTTGCTTTGAGCTGGGACCAGAGTCTGAGAGAACAAAGGCAAGAAGAGCCAGAGGCTGGGGCAGGGCCCGCAGGAGGTCAGGGCCCCTGGGCTGGGGCTGCCCCAGGTTAACTGGGCCTCTGTTTGTCTTTCATTCTCTATTCCTTTGCCCTGGGGTAAGAGTGACAAACAAGCAGAACTAGGTCCCTGCAGGCACTGCCTGGGAGGGGAAAGGTGAGGAGGCTGTTTGGCCACGACCAGCATCTGCGGACAGGGACCTGGGCAGGCTTACAACATAGCTAAAACCTAGAAATGGCTCACATAGCCTGGGTACCGGGAGAACTACTAAGCAGACTGGGATCGGGGTACATTGATACAGCTGATGAGAATATGTCATTTGGTTGGAGCACTGAGTAATAGCTACCACATGGGGACAACCTGCTCAGGCTCCCCTCTTGTTCCTCTCTCGGACAGGAGCTTTCTTTCCTCCAATAAATCTATTCTGCTCATTAAAAAAAAAAAAAAGTAACTGCTACCATACACTGAATACTAACTACATGTTGAGTGTGAGGGAGGAAAGAATCTTTACATGAAATATTCCCTTTAATATCCCGGAGAATCCCAGGGATAGGTTCTGGCCCTAGTATGAATTGCTGAATCATTATGGTGGTCATCTAATATGGCTGAAGCCCTTGAAACAACAGCTTATCTTCCCAAAGACCTCCTCTCCAGCTCAGCCCAGGGTACAATTTCCTTTCTCCTGTTTCTGCCACCTCAGGGAAGGCCCCAAGCAGTTCCTCAGGTAAATTTAAACATCCTCCTCAAACCCCACCCCTGGCAAAAAGCCATAAAAGCCTCAGCCTCCCTTTTTTTTTGTTTTTTTTTGTTTTTTTGCAGGACCAAGATTCGAAGTCACGATCTTGCAGTTGCCAGGTAGGCACTTGTGCCACAGAGCTATTTCCCCAGCCCCTCAGCCTCCCTTTGTTTGAATCCAGAGAATTCCTCATCTTCCCCAAGTTCTCTCCGTGTCCTCCAAGAAAATAAAGCCCCTTTCCCTTTTTTTTCTGCCTGTTTCTCTGCTGTGATACTGTGGAAAACCTATCAAGATCATCTTAAAACAAACAAACAAACAAAAGCCAATGGCAGGGCTGGGGAGATAGCTCCATGGCACAAGTGCCTGCCTGGCAAGTGCAAGATCATGAGTTCGAACCCCGGTCCTACAAAAAAAACAAAAAACAAAAAACAATGGCATCAAGTTGGACATGGTGGTGTACATGTCATTATAGCTACTTGCAACCATGAGGCAGGAGGATCTCTGCTAGCCTCCAGCCTGAGTACAAACTACTAAGTTATCATGGCCCTGATCCAACATGGCTGGATTCCCCAAAACAACAGCTTATCTTCCTAATGGCCGCTTCCTCCTGCTTCCTCACTCTAGGCCTGGATACAACTTCCTTTTATCTCTCCCGCGCACACAAGGGAGCCTCCAATCAACTCCTTGTGTCACTGAGCCCGCCCCTCAAACTCCACCCCTAGCAAAAGTCGGTAAAATCTCATCCTCCCTGTCTCCTGCCTATGACTCCCTCTGCCTTCAAAGTTAATGAACTGTCCTCACCTTCCCCATTATTTCTGCTTCTCTGCCACACCTCCACCGCTGATCAAACCTATCAATCTCAAGTTCCAGACTATCCTGGGCAACTTAGACTTTTTTGTCTCAAAATGAAAAATAAAAGGGTTGGGGGAATAGAGCACTTCCAGGAATCCCTGGGCTCCACCCCAGGTACAGGGTTAGTCAGGCAGACTTGAAATCAGATCAGAGATATTTCCTGCTTCAAGCTTTTCAGTTACGTCAAGTTGCCTATGACACTGCTTTGCAACTTAGACTGCATATTGGATTTAGCTGAGCAATTTGTGTGTGTGTGCGTGTGTGTGTGTGTGTGTATGTGTGAGTGTGTGTGTGTGTGTGAGACCAGGGTTCGAACTCACGACTTTTGCACTTGCCAGGCAGGCATTTGTGCCGTGGAGCTACCTCCCCAGCCCCCTTAGCTGAGCAATTTTAAAATCTGCTGGCATCCAGCTCTGGGTCTCCTCCCAGAGCTTCTGATTTAATGGGTGTGGGCTCAGCCCTAGCACTGGGAGTGTGGAGTACTTTGGTGCTGGTCTACGGGATATAAGTCTGCTCCTTCACAGCCGGGCATGGTGGCGCACGCCTATAATCCCAGCACTTGGGAGGCTGAGGCAGGAGGATCACTGCTGTGAGTTCGAGACCAGCCTGGGCTACAAAAGTGAGCTCAAGGCCAGCCTGAACTGCATAGCGAGACCTTGTCTCAAAAAGACAGAAAAAAAAAAAAAAAGTCTGCTCCTTTGCTTAGCGTAAAAGACCTCTTTAGCTTACCTCTTCACTAAGCTCTTCTATATCTTTATTTTTTAGCCATAGCAGTTACAATGCCCTGTACACACTACGCCTTTATATTTCTATTCCTGTGCCTTAACGTGTTATTTCCTTGGCTTGGGATACATCTCTGTTACCCAGCTAGAATGCTATTCCTCTTCAATACTGTGCTACCCTGTCTCCAGGATGGTCCGTGTTCCCCATCGCCTACATCCTACTCCTGTGCAATCCCGTTCCACACTAAACAGGGCTGCTCTGTGCAATGTAAGGGATGATGATGGATTATAGCCTCCAGGGATGGGTCTGCTTCCACCTTTTTCTGTCCTGGGTCACTTGCTTTGAGAGAAGCCAGACTGGGGTCCAGTCTTGAGTAGCAGTTCCGTGGAAATCCCAGTGGTGGGCCTGAGGCCTTTTTCTTTTCTTTTTCTTTTGGAACTGAGGATTGAACTCAGGCCCTTGTGCTTTCCAGGCAAGAGCTTATTCTACTGAGCTATCTCCCCAGCCCCGAGAGGCCTTTTTCCAGCAGCCACGCGAGTGGCTTCCATCTTGGAAAGCGTTCTCCAGCTGGAGTCTGTCCTCCGGACTGAAGGCTTGACTGTGAGAGACTTTTAGCCTGATTCCCCGAGCTATGCTGCCCCAGAATTTCTGAGCCATAGAAAATATGAGATAACCTTTGTTCTAAGCTGTTAAATTGTGGGATACTTTATCATGCAGCAATAGATACCTAATAAAAAATACCAAGTCTGAGGATTTGATATCTGTGAAAACCGTTTACTCCTCTTCTGCTGGCACTGAGCCGCTCACTCTGTGCCTCTTCTGAGCCATATGCAACACTGTCACACGGACCTAAATGTTGACTTGCTTTTTTTGTCCTCTCGATGTGGTCCCATAAGAGCTGGGCCAGCTACACCGCAGGCATCCATAAGTGCTTCCAGAGCAAGAGACCACACAGAACAGCTCTCAGAGTTGATTCCCATAGGCCTTCTAGGCCAGATTTCATCCTTATACATAGTATGGTTGCTGGAAGTCACTGATGAGCCGGGCGTGGTAGTGCACACTTGTAATGTCAGGCTGAGGGAGACTAAGGCAGGAGGATCGTTGTGAGCTCAAGGACAGTTTGGGCTACAGAGTTCAAAGCTAGCCTGAGATACATAGCAAGACCCTGTGTCAAGAAAAAAAAAATCAAAAAGAAAAAAATCAATCACGGATGTCTTGGTGAGTGGGTAGATCTCAGGACTATCATTATGGATTCATCTAAAACACTACACTAAACTGGGTGTGGTGGTGCACGCCTGTAATCCCAGAACTTGGGAGGCTGAGGCAGGAGGATCAGCATGAGTTCGAGACCAGCTTGGGCTACACAAGTGAGCTCAAGGCCAGTCTGAACTGCATAGCGAGACCCTGTCTCAAAAAGACATAAAGGGCCAGCGAGATGGCTTAGCAGTCTAAAGCGCCTGCTTAGGAAAACTTAGGCAACCTCAGGGTCTGTGATTTGATCCCCAGCACCACATGCTGCACCAGCCCCACCCGTAGGGCAGGCTGAGC
>PVKN010033851.1:0-11948 GCA_004027915.1 Capromys pilorides
AAGAAAAATGACAACAACAAACAAAACAGGTAAAGGCCTGGGATAATTTTCTAGAATAAGATAATCAAACATGTTTGTAACACATATTTTCTGCGAAAATTTCCAAACAGATTTGGAATGCAATGCAACAAGACTAGGTAGGTCTCTTTACAACTTCTTGGTACCAGTAATATGCTAATGTGGACTGTGTATCTAAAAAGGTATTATATATAGGATTTCTTTTAGATCAATATCCAGACCAAAATATCTGGTTATAGGAAATATAAAATAGAGACAGAATAAATAAAAGTAGTAATAGCTATGTTGGGAGGTTTAACATCAACAAACAACTCTACAAAAAGCTTCTTAGGATCTTCGCTTTGTTGTAAAGTTTTGCATTTTATTTTAGCTTCACAACAACTTCATGATACAGCATAATTACAATTCTTATTTTACTTGGAGAAAAATGACTCAATGGATTACTAAAGATCACAAGGCTAGGCCAGGCTGTGGTGGTGCATGCCTGTAATCCTAGAACTTGGGAGGCTGAGGCAGGAAGATCAGTGCGTGGTAGAGACCAGCTTGGGCTACAGAAAGTGAGCTCAACGCCAGCCTGAACTGCATAGCGAGACCCTGTCTCAAAAATAAAAAAAAATAAAAAATTTTTTTAAAAAATCACATGGCTAGAAAGTGGTCAAGCCAGGCTTCAGACACAAGCAGTCTGTCCCCAGAATGTGACTTTACTCATTATATTATGTCACTTAGTGAAGCTCTCATTCATCCATTCCAAAATAAATTATTAGTTGGATATTAAACAAGAATGAAAATCAAGCATGGAGATTAAACAGAAGGCTAGAAATTTTTAAACCCCTATTTGACTAAACTGGTGACAGAGCAGGTGGTAAAATCTATGTAATTGTGAAATATAGAGTCATGATAATCTGAAGTCTCATAATTAATTAAGATGAAGCGGTACGTCCAGCAGAGGACAGGCGCCCCGATTTCCCACCCCACCCCGAGGAACACAGGCGCCGAGGCTCCGGGAGGCGCTCACCGTGACTCTCTTCATGTCCAGCTGCCGCAGCTGCGTCATGTTCTGCAGCACGGTGTGCTTGTACCATGACTCTTGAGCTATGGGGTTGCCATCAAACGTGATGTCTGAGAGGGATGTCGAGTCAGCGAGGCAGGAAACACTGGCAAAGCTGTGGGAGAGGCAGAAACCCCTGGATTATGCTGAGGCCTTCAAGCGACACTTCCAACTTTGAACCGACTTTTTAAAGAATACTTTTAGATTTACAGCAAAATTGAGCAGATAGTCTGGGGCTCTGATTTAATGCATGTGGTTTCCCCTAAACCGCATTAACATCTTGTATCAGTAGAGTACACTTGTTACAATTAGTGAACCAATATCAAAACATTCGTACTGAAGTCCAAGTTTCATCTACATTTCTTTAGTTTTAACTCACGTTCATTTCTATCCCAGGGTCCCATCCTAGAGCTGATGGTACATTCAGCGGCCTCCTTAGATTGCTGGCTATGACAATTTCTCAGACTTTCATGGTTCTGTTGCCCTTGATAGGCTTTGCAGAATACTCTACAGCTGTTTGTGTTAGGATTTGTCTGGTACTTTCTTGTGACTGACTGGAGTTAAGGTACATAGCATTAATGACTCATCATCTGATATTAGCATTGATCATGTAGCCAAGGGAGTATTTTCCAGGTTTCTCCAGTATAAAATCCCAATTGCCTCCCCTTCGTTTTATGCTAACATCGTAGCTGGGAATTCACTACATGCTATGCTGCCTGCACCTAGGACAATCCCCTCCTGGAAGTCAGAGTAGTGGGTGAATTACTGGAACCTTTCCTTCACAGAAGATTGTCTTTTTTATTTATATGTTTAGACCCATGGATATTTACCATATACTTTGGGTCACAGTCCAGTACTACTTCGTCTGTTTTGTAGTTCAATGTGTTCCAGCTTTAGCTGTTTGGAAGCTTTTTGAATTGACTCCTCTCTTCCTCTACTCCCATGGACATGGGTTTTCTTTCTCTTCTTCCTTCCTGTTCTTCTTTTTCTTCCCCCACTTCTTCATGTTCTTTCCCCTTCCCCTTCTTTCTATTCTTTTTCATCTTCCTTCTTGAGCACTTCTTTAATTTCTGGCCCTATTACATGTTCTAGACTCATGCACTGTATTTCCTACCCCATTCCTAGAATCAGCTATTTCCCCAAAGAGCTTTTTACTAGAGAGTGGTATTAAAAACAGAGGTGGGGGAGGTGTACTTCTTGCTGTGACAATGTCATTTCTTTTAGGTCCCTCAGCTGAGAGCTCTGGGAAATGCACATGCGTATGCTAACCTGGGTACAGTGTATGCATGTCTTTACGCCTCTCTGTGTAACCATCTGTGTCTGTATTAAGCCAAACTCAAGTTCATACTGGTGACTTCAAATCTAATTTATTATCAAACAGCTCATTCTAGTCTCCTCCCCTTGCTTATCTGGAATTCCTACTCCACCGAGGAGACATCTGGGCTCCACCATCTGCTACCCATTTATTTGATTTTTCAGTGCTGGTATAGAGGTTATCAGAATTTCCGGCCTTTACAATAAGTAGGGTTGTCATTGTACCAGCTACCACTCCATACCAATCTCTTCCTCAGAAAACAGGGAGGGACAGTGGGAATTTCAGAGCCATCAAGGGATCTGAAGCACAGAGCCTGATGTGATCAGAAGTCCATTCTAGAAAGTGGGTTGAAAGGAAAGGAACAGGTGTAGTGTCACAAGCTAGTTAAATAGTAGGTTGCAATAGTGGAGGTGACAAATACTAATGGCCTAATGTACCAAAAACCAAGGCAGAAAATGGGGATGAGAAGGAAGGGATAGGATCTCTAGAAATTCAGAATAAGGAACAAACAGAAATTAGTAATTGAATGAGATGAAAGAGAAATTCAGAATAATTTCTAGATTTCTTTCTCAGGTAAATAACTGTAGTTGTAGTTATAAGGGTTCATACTTTGTCAAACTTCATTGAATTCTACTTAAAATGGGTATACTTTATTGCATGCAAATTACGTTTAAACTGATTCAGAGAAATTACTAAAAAGTGCCTATTTATCTTCATCTCCTTTACCTGTAACACTGGTGGCCAGTGGCTGTTAGAAGATGTTTTCAAAGGGCTTTCACTGCATTTTCCTCCAACTACCACAGAACAGGCTGTCATTTAAATCTTAAGATATTTATGAATGTGAAGGGCAGAAGTAGCAGGGCCAGCAGATAGTCTGTGCTGAAGAGCACTTCCACCCAGGGGTCCACCATAACCGAATACATTAAAACATAAACTACTTAAGGGTCGGAAATCTGCAGAAATGTACTATGATCACTGCCTTGACGTCTAATGTAGGATCCATTGTTCAATAAGTATGCAATAAAGTTGTGGTAAATGAATGAAAGAATATGATGAATGAAATTATTCCAACAGGCTTATCCTTGATTAAACAGAACATGAATGCTCTTATGCTACTCTTGGAACTATTACTTAAGACATGATATTCACGAATCATGATGACCTGATCTATGTCACTAACCAGCTAGAGGCAGTGAAAAACAGAAAGACTCCCAGAGGCATAGAGAAGTTGGATAACTTCATTTTATTACAGGTAGGTTCTATTTTATTATTATTTATTATTTGCAAACTCACCTGCAGAGAATCTATGATTTGTTCTTTACTGCTAAGTATAACTTAAACTAAAATGATTTTATTGTTCTCAGCCCTATCTATCAAGTATTTCTTTGAGGAATAAAATTAGTCTAATAATTACCAGCTGAGTCTAGTAATGGACACTGTCACACACACAGTGGCATGGCTTCTCTCTGGCTGTTCCTCCCAAAGCCTTGGGTAGTCACAGGTGGAGCTCTTTGGAGAAGGCTGGATCTAGACTATGTAAGGTTAGAATTCAGGGGGTGATCCTGGGATTAATGGTGTCCTACCCTGGATGTGAGTGTTACCTGCTCTAGGTTCAGGTAGCCCAGGGAGAACATAAGAGACCGACTGCTGTCATTTGCTGTTCACTACCTTGTTGCTTTTGGCCGGCCATGAACTGTTCCTCCTCTGCATGTCCCTCTGCCATGGTGCCCCGCCTTTCAGCTAGCCAACTATAGACTGAAAACTCCACAAACTGCTACAATAAACTTTTCCTCCTCTAAATTTGAAGGTTGGGTACTTTTGTCTCTGCAATAATTAAAACATAAAGCTCAACAGTAACTTCATTGAACTAAAACATAAAGATGTCTGCAGGTACAGAAGCATATGACATGTCCAGTGAGCACAGCCATTATGAAGGCTTTCAGAGGTCTCAAAGGCCCACAGCTGTCGACCTGGCCTCTATCTGCAACTCCAGCACAACAAAACAGGCATCACAAAGGAGAAAACCCGTGCAATCCACAGCAGGCAGCGTTCTTGCCACCAGCTTCTAGACGGTTGTTAGCGCTGACTCTCAGGCTGAGTTTTTATAGTTTTACAAGAGCAACAATAAGCTTATCTTACATTTGGCCCAGAAGATTCCTCACAAAACTTCATTTCCATCTGCAAGGCATTTGGTTAAACATGCCAGGCATTCCTCAAAGCTCACTGTCAAAGTGAATATGACTTTAAAGACATTGTCTAACCAAATAAAACAATGCCCTTAAATATAAATCCAGACTAATGAAGTGTTATGAGTCCACCTAACCAAAGAAAATCAAAATCAGACTGAAGGAATAAGCCTGGGACTAGAACAGTTAAGTCTAGTGGCTGTTAGGAACAGTCAGCCTCTCTGCCTCTGCCCCTGCCCCTGCCCCTGCCCCTGCCCCTGCCCCTGCCCCTGCCCCTGCCTCTCTCATTGTTGTGCTGTTAAGAACACACACTGGTTCACTTCTCAGAATACCTGGAAAAGTTCTCTTCCAAAAGGCTGACATTTAACTCATAATCTGACTTTAATCTTTTTCCAGATTGCTCACACATTTGTTCTTAATGGCACTTCTGCTTATTTTCTGCAAAAGAACCTATAGAGGAACAGTCTGCCCTATGGGAAAAAAATCCGTATCTCAAAAGGAAAAATATTTTAGTCCTGTTTATGCTTATTTAATGAAATATAGAGAAATAAATATTTCCATATGTATATATGCTACATAGATATTTAACAATTTCCAAATATCAATTTCTTCAGACTAGAAAGCTGCCCCTATAAGAGTGTTAGGTGCTTTAAAGAGATCCTACTCTTTCCTGTCAATAAAATACAGGAAATAATTTTAATGAAAAGTCACTTATTTTATACTTATCAATGAGCATTTTGCTAAAAAGAGCCTGAAAGTGGCTGAAAGGAAATGGAATGATACAATAAATCATCCAGTGTGCTTGTAAGGACTGAAATGTATGTAAATGAGAAGTATAAAATAACTAGAAACATGCAAAAGGTAATTATAATTCACTATAACGAATACGGTACAAATAAAAGCACATACTGTAGATGCCTGTGCAGCTGACAGGAGCAATGAACTCCAAATGCAGGACAGAATATTATTTGAAATTTTTTCTCAAATGCATTCATGGCCTTCTTTGTAGAACAATCAGTGTTACATAAAGAAATGCAAGTTCTAGCGATATTTGCTCCACCCAACAAATTTGACCTTTGGCTTTTTACCACCTCCAAGGCTCAGGGGAAAGAAGCCAGATCACAGGGCCACGGGACTGCAGTGCCGCCTTCACCCACACTCAGAACGCCGCCCAGGGCCGCAGCCTCGTCTGGGACGAGACAGCAGAGCCGCTGCCTGCCTACAGGTGGAGTGGGGCGAGCTAGAAAGGGGCGAAAGCTTCCCTGCTAGCTCGCCTGCCAAGCACACTTTGAGGCACGAGTCCACACTAAATAGGTGGTCTAAGATACTTCAAGAGGAGAAACAATTTTTAAAGAAGGCCAAAGCTGCCTATAGGAATCTGGTTTTTTTAAAAAGTGAAATTCCTCTGTGGGGAATCTATTTTCCATAAAAAACCATAAAGAATTTCAAAAGATAAAGTACCAGACAAGAACAGAAACGCAGGTGCTTTGAAAGGAAGTAAAGTATCCGACTCACAGAAGGGTTGCAAGGCATAGTCAGACTGGGTAAGATGGCAGACAATTTGATTACCTAAAACAGAGGACTAAAAAATATTTCTACAAATACGGGCAGGCTGAGAGTGTAGTGCAATGGTAGAGCACTTGCCCAGCAAGCTCAAGGCCCTGGTTCTACCCCCTGGCTTTAAAAATGAAAGAAAAGACGGTCTGAAAAAATACACGCTTGAATATATAAGCAAAATTCAAGTAGATTTGAAAAGATAATAAAATCCAATCAACAAAAGATGTAATTAAAATAAATTTTCATTATTTAAAATTCAGTTAATGATAAAGGGAATCAAGCCCACATCCTGCTTTTTCTACATCAACTGATCATTAGAATAGCCAAACAGATTGAGTTTTCTTTAAGCAAGAATTATGGCTAGACGACTCAGGTGTGGTGGGTGCATGCCTATAATCCCAGCACTCAGAAGGCTGAGGCAAGAGGATCTCTGTAAGTTTAAAACCATCCTGAACTACATAGTGAGGCCTGTCTCAAAAAAAAAAATCTCAAAAATAAATAAGCAAATAAATAAATAAAGAGTTATGGCTAAGAGGAAAAAAAAGGAGCAGGAAAAAGAAGCAGGCAAGTTGTCACCGTTTTGTAATTCCTAATAAAATAATGGAACCAGACAATGACTATCAGGGACTGCTAAATACTTGGATGGAAATATGATGGCAAATTTTATTTAAAATGGAATAAATTAACTTTAGCCACGTCCAATAATTCGCTTCAACATGATAGTATGTAAGGCTAACTTATTTTTGTTCTCCGTCACTCTGTTCCCTCCCTTATATTTTCTTTCAGTTCTCTGCTGCTTTCTTCGGTGTCCTGCACTGACACCTGTTTACTAGGCTGACGTGCATTTTTAGTGCATGCTAGGAGCAGGGCTTCTTAGGAACTGGAGGGTTCCAAAGAATTTAAAGATGTGTTCTAAAGCAAGCCATTCTTTTTGTTATAAAGAAAAACAGAAATGATAATTTTTCACATTCATAAAATTAATACCCAGGGCTGGTGAGATAGCTCAGCAGTCTAAAGCGCCTGCTTAGGAAAGCTTAGGCAAGTGCACAGGGACCATGGTTTGATCCCCAGCACCACATGGCACGCCAACCCCGCCCCCAGGGTGGGCTGAGCCAGCCACAAAGCAAAACAACAACAAAAAAAACCCACCCAAATTTCTTTTTGAGAAAACATTAAAGCAGCTTAACCTTTTCACTATGTTTAAAGGATTTCAGAGAGTTGCGAATGGGAGAAGGTAAAAGGATATCAGAAAGACGCAAATAGAAGACTCTGAAGACAGTCAGAAACACAAGGTGAGAGAGCAGAGACACAGAGAGAACTGGAAGCAACCACATTCAACTGTCTCTTTAGATGCCTTTTGTTACAGCCCCTCAGGGACAACAACTGAATGAAGGGAACATGCATCAGGTCTACATGCAAACACCAGCCATCAACAGAGCAGAACACCTCCAAATTGCAGGCGCCAGTCGCGTTAGCTTTTCTCACTACAGCGATCACTTCGTAGGAGTAAAAAGGAAAAACACAAGCTCATTCCAGCCTTAGGAGACTTACACTGACTTCAATAACCAAGAGTAAACAGATCTGGTGAAGTTCTTATGATACAGTGATATCAAAGGATTTTTTTTTTGGCTGGCTCAGGCTGCCTTAGGGCGGGTCCAATTGAACCCCGGTCCCCTGCGCCCGACTACATTTGCCAGAGCAGACGCTCAAACAGCTGAACTGAGTCGCAGGCCCCATAACAGTGATACCAAACAAAGTGACTTTAAAAGTTCTTAACATGGTACATATACTTTCTCTCTTATTAAATACACACAGGGGTACAAATAAATTCCTCAAATTCACTATAGAAAATAAAATATTCTCAGTATTATAATTCTAAAAGATCTTCTCTTTTGAGCCACTTTTAGCATTTATGTGAGTTGTTCAGTAGTTATTCAGCTACAACCAGTCAAGCAGCGCCCAAGGGCAGAGATCTGGGTGCAGTGCCGCATAGGCAAGCTGTCCTGAGACACCGAGAGTCCAGATGATGCCCTTGAGGAACAGGAGTGCCTGAGCGCTGCTTCTGATGCTGCAATGAACTGCACTCCACAGCAGCCCAAGGTGACATCTGCCAGTTTCCATGGTGTCAATTTCAATGTGGTTAATTTCAAGCCACCAAGATGTTACCAAATTTAAGGAGAGCCTATCATTGAGTGTGGGCAGCCAGCTCCAGCACACTACTGCCAATTAACTTGCTCTTTTACAATTAATGCAAGAACAGCTATTATTATCATAGAACAATTCTGTTGTTTGAGGAAGTTCCTATTGATGTTGATTCTCAGAATTACGTGGGTTTACTGATGTATGATAAGCATACAGCATTGTACACCTTTCACAAACTGAATGTGTACACATCACTGTCACTTATATTAACAAAACCTTACATGAGCCCAGGACTCCTCCCGCGTGCTCTTCCAGTTATCACACTCCCCGCAGGTAATTATCCTCTTGACCCTAACTCCAGAGGACAGCTTTGCTTCTGAACTTTAGTCATACCATGGAGTCGTACAACATACTTTTTTTGTAACTGGCTATTTTTGTCCAACATTTTATTTTGTGAGATTCATACATATTACAATTAAATAGCTGCAATCTGATTATCTCACTGCTCAGAAGTACTCCAATATATGGAAGTAGTATTGAATTTATTTTCTTTGTTCTACTTTTAGAGGACATCTGATATGTACCTGGTTTGGAGCTAACATAAACAAAGCATCTAAGGGTACTCAAGTGAATACATTAAATATTTTGGTGCTATAAGATATGGTAAAAAATACAGTACATGCTTAAATAAAAAATTCATTACAGTAAGAGAGACACAGCCATTAATCCCCCTCACTTCAAACACATGTATCTCATCATCCTTACCCCTAGGCAGTTCTGGAAATCCTCTTTTGTGGGGGTCTTTAGTTGCAGTGTCACAGCTGCCTTTAGGTCCTGAATCAATTGAGTGCTCACCTTTCATCGTCATCTTGACTTTGGGAAAGAGCCTGAAGTCGAAGCGTACCAGCGCTGCTGGTTAGGTGGATGAGGACATGTGATGCATTCCTGTAAGCCCGCCTTTCCCTTGGATGGCAGTCGGCAGCACTGTTCAGCACATTTATATCCCTCCTCATAAAAACACTCATGAAAAGGGACCCCCAGAACTAATTCAGAAAGTGGCAAGAACAACGCGATTAGGGCATTTGGAGCAAGGGGAAAATACTTGGAGGGGGATTTATGGCAATGTGTCTTTTGCTGCAATAAATTTTAAAATTTACATATTCACCATGGGTTCTGACCACGCTTTGTACAGACATACGTGAATGGAAATGTGGAGCGGGAGCACACGTACCGCCAACTCTTAACAGAGCTGCCAGGCAGCTTTAACAATTAGTTTGCTGATTCACACTCACAGTAAAAAACGTGAGAAATCCTAATAGGCCCATGTTTTCACCTATCCTTTATCATACAGTACGCATTGACAAATACAATCTTACCCTACTTTAAAGTATTAATCCTTCTGTATTTCAGAGCTTTGAATACTGTGCAATGCTTAGAATCACGTGAGAAGCTTGCTGAAAATATAAATTTCAGAATGCCCTCCATTTCTGTGGGTTTTGCACCTGTGGATTCAACCCACCTTGGACAGAAAATAGATAGCCAACCACAGATTTTGGTGTCTGTGGATCGTAGCGCTAATCATTGATGGATACCAAGGAACGTGTCACTTAGTTCTAAAATCTAAATTCTACTCTAAATCACAATCTGTGGTCCTCCATGTATGAGATTTGTTTTAATTCAGGAAGTAATTCTAGGGCAGACTCAGGCCTTGAGAACCACTGAGCTACACTTCACTGTTCCCATATATTTAAAGACTGCTAGCATGAACCTTAGAATTTCTTGTAAATAAAGCATTCACTATTCTAAGGAGGATAATTTTTCCAAATACACAATGTGATATATTGGCCTGCATTCATAAAGACAGGATGTACAAAAATGTGTACTGCAATATTCTTTGCAATAAGAACAAAAAAATGCTATCAAAAATGGCCATCAGAGAGGAACTCATTACATAAAAATTAATCCATACAGTGAAACTTAATCCATTGAAAAGACAAAATAGAAGTGTAGGGCTTACACACCAGGTGTGGTTAACTGCTTGGTCAAAATTCTGAAATATTTCCCTTGCTAGCACTGCAGGCCTGTGCCTTGGAGATGCCTGTGCACCTCTTCTCATAGCCCTACACCCAGCTCTGGGGCATCTTGCATCTTCTGTCATTCTGGCAGCAAACAGAGTGTCCCAGTTAATATTTTCTTTTCAGGCAGAAATTCAATGGAGGGGCTGGGGATATAGCTCAGTGGCAAAAGGGCTTGCCTGGCCAGCACAAGGTCCCAAGTTCAATTGCTAGTACCAAAAACAAACAAAGAAACAAAACACCCAATAGAGCATCTGTTTCAACCTGACAGTGTTTATACTAATGGATGCTTAAATTTTTGACTCACCCCTTATCCATCTCTATTAACATAGAAAAATATCTGCATGTGACATTTCTAACTAAGCACAGTCACATTCTTGGGGCATGGGGGTTAGGACTTCAGCATACGAGCTGGGTGAGATACACGAATGCAGTCCATGACTCTTACGTACAAGCTTTATGCACGGTCTTAGGTTCTCCCCATATCCACATCCATCATTTCCTTCTCTTTGCCAATTACAATCTGACAAAGTATCACTCTCTTAATAAAAGTGGCATCACCATGGGGAAGCTGCAAAGAAGCTCAGGTGCTCCATGAACCAGAAGGAATGACTGTTTGGAAGGTGTTATGGGTTGTGTCTAGGCGTCCTCCCAAAGCCTCACACAGTCATGGGTGAGCTTCTAGAGTTTGTGATTAATTCATGATCCAGCACTGGCATTAAGGGTGTGAGTGCTACACCCGCCCTCACCCTGGGGCGGAGAGCCTGAACACAATGAAAGAGAGGCAGAGAGGTTGTTCTCTGCCTCTGCTGCTGCTCTACCTCTGCTCCTGCCTTTTTGCTGCTTTCTGCTGCCATGAACTGCTGCCCTCTGCCATGTGCTACTCTGCCTTGGAGCCAGCTGAGTATGGACTGAAACTTCCACAAACTGTGAGCTAAATAAACCTTGCCTTTCATCATTTTGGATGTTGGATATTTTATCCCAACAATGAGAAAAATAACCAAGACAGAAGATTTCAATTTGAAACTGGTATTGGTGGCTACAGTACCATTTCAAATCAGATTTCTTTCTTTTGTTGAATGAATTTAGGCAGGGTCTACAGGGTCTACAGAGTTTACAGGGTCTACAAGTTCTCACTACATAGATCAGACTCTTAGTGATTCTCCTTTTTTCAGCCTCCCAAGTGCTGGGATTACAGGCGTGTGCCACCATGCCCACTTGCAATTTCTATTTTAGTGTGCACCAGGGGCAGGGCCAGACGGCAAACCCTAGCCCCACATCTGCCTAAGTAGGCACTTTAGTCTGTTGAGCTATCTGGCCAGCTGGCCCTCAGATTTCAATAGAACATTAAAGATTCACTGTAGTACTTCTGACCTCCCCAACCATTTTTTAACATCAATGTAACGCAGCATGCTCATTGTCTCACTGAAACGGAAGAATTCGGGTGTCTACCATTTCACAAAATAGTCAAGGCATAAGAATAACAGCGAGAGTAACACATTCATTCAGCAACCAAAGGCACTGCCTCTAAACTGAATGGTATCACCTCAACACACACACACACACACACACACACACACACACACACACACACTATTCTCTTACTC
>PVKN010033852.1:0-11948 GCA_004027915.1 Capromys pilorides
CATTTCTCAAGTGTAAGGCTGTAAGGAAGGGCACTACAGGGCACCACAGTAGCTGGAAATTAGAAAATATTCGATAAAGAGGCTTAATGTTGCATTTCATTAGGCCTAGCAACTCAGGAGGTTAAAGCTGAAGGATTGTAAGTTTCAGATCGGCCTGAGCAATTTAGAGAGACACTCTATGAAGATAAGAACAGGTTGAAGATGTAGCTCAGTGGCTGTGAAGAGGTACTGAGTTGGATCATTAGAGCCATTAAAAGGAAATACTGTCCTTTGAAAACATGGATTTCCATTATTTTCCTGTATGATTTTTCTAAATTTCACATACAGGAATTCATGTGTATAGGGAAGGAGATGTGGACCAACGAAGGCTCTGCTTTAGAATCTGTTCTCAGGAAGGCTAATCTGTAATTGAAAGTGCAGCAAGTATCTCTGGTATAGGACAATGCTCATGATGCCGCCAGCATTCTCTGGGTCACAGTTTCACAGAGGCTATCAGCCACCCAGGTAAAAGCCTGTTAATCCAATTAACCGGTTACCCAAATCTAAACTGATGATTTACCTGAGCCAAGCAGATGAGTCATAGCTTGTTCCATCTGCACAAATGCTAGGTCGCTCCAATTTAGATCAGAGAAGCTTTTGTACCACTACAGGTGTACATGAAGAGATAGGAGTGATGGAAAGAAAGACGAAAATAGCCCAACATATGGGTAGGGATGGAACTGACAGATGGGGACCGTTTTAGTCCTAGAAAGGCAGCTTAGGAAAGAGGAAGGTGTTTGAACCAAATCCCCGGATGTGGTGTGAAGCCGTGCCAGATCTGTCGGATCTTAACAACATGAAGCCATTCTCCTGCTTTTCCTATTATTCTGTATCTTCGAAAAGGTGAGAAAAATATGATATACATGGAATTTTTTTTTTTTCCCCTGGGGAGGATTCTCTCCATCCACTGACACTCTAAACAAAGGGTTGACTTTGTCTCCCCTTATAAATTCTACAATAAGTTCCTCCTTCAACCTATCCTCTGCTGAAAAGAATCAACTTTTGTCTGGAAATCATAACACCAGAATAAAAGTGACATTATTTATTCCTTCATAATAAAATAAATATCTATTGCAATGGCCCCCAGAATGGACACAGATAAGAGGCTGTCTTCGGGATGCAAAAACATAATCCTTGTTATTAAAACTGAGAGGTTGGGGAAGGGAGAGGACCCATTTCATAAACTTTGTGCTTGGAAATTTTGCTAAAGATAAGCCCTGGAGATGTCTTCTCATTGCTTTGAAAAATCTATGATCATCATGCTTTAGAATCGCTAGCTGAAGAAATGAATGAGGATTATCCATGGACTGCTATAATTTAAAGCTCAAAGGGCCTTTGCAGATCAAGTTTGGCTCCTTAATCTTACATTTGAGAAAAAAAAAAAAAAAAATCAAGACAAAAAGGATCCACAGTCACATTTGTCAAATGAATGGCAAATGAGGATGACAACCTAGGTACAGATCCCCAACTTAATGTTTTCTTTAACCTTCTCTCAATTTCTGGTACTCATGTGATTTAATATTAGACACCCTATAAGAGAAAGGAAAGGCATATCTGACTATATATCTGTCATGTACCACTTATGAATGTCTACAGACAGTGTTCTGTCATGTATTATTTCACGATAAAATGACAAGGAAAAGTTCCTCCCAAAGAGCTTCTTAGTTGGCCAGTCAAATGAGAGTGCTCAGATTCCAGGACTGTGATACCCACTCTATGACATTAACTTGTGTGTGCCCTTAGCCTCAAGCAATGTTCTGAAGAAAGTCCAGAAGTTTCTGAGCACTAATCAAAGTAGTGTGTTCTCATTTCAACCATGTTCAAGATGGTGCTCAGCTTGTCTTGCCCAGGTGCCTTGCCAATCTTGTGTGTACAGAAGTGAAAGTCAGACTCAGCTCGAGAAAGTGTAGTAGCTGCTGTGTTGTGGGGCTGTGGTGTGTTCAAGCTAACACAATCAACACTCTCATGAATGAGAGGGACGAGTCTAAAAGTTACTCTTAGAAGTTCAGATACCTGTCAGGCAGAAAGCAAGATGGGAGATTTAATTCTAATTTAATGCATAGTATCATATCTTCTAGAGGAATAACAGTACTGAGGAATGTGGGCCTCATCTTAGAAACATAAAATATGACTTCCACAACATGTACCAGTGTTCATAGACTTTCAAGTTTAAAAAAAGAAAAAAAATTCAGAGCTAACTTTTCCCCCAAGAAAAATGGACTTACCAGAGTAATGATGCCATAAGCCAATGCCATCATCCAACAATTCTCCTTGTATTAGTCTCCTGCTTCCAAACAACCATGTGATCAATAAACATTCTGCATTTATACTCCCAAGGAAATACACTGGACCATAGACATTAATAAGTTCTATCAGATTTAGTGCTATGTTTCCCATTAACCATTAACCAGCATGCTAGTTTAGCATTTAATGCCTTGGGAATTTAACAAGAACCCCCAGAGATCAGAGGTAAGCTCTTGGCAGGCTAGATTTGGAAAAGTGTAAGCCAGGTGTAGGGAGCAATGAACTGAGCTCTTTGCCTAAGCAGAAGGCATCTGTGCAGGGAGAACCCATCCCTCATGGACAGTTAGCATCTTTGGCCTTGCAGCCAGCAGGTTTCTCTGTTCAGGAATCTCTTTCCTAATGAAGCGTGCCTGTGTTTATGGAGATGAAGAAAACCTGAGCTAAGGTCAAAGGGGCAACAGGAAAAGGGTGTTGCTGCAAACCACAGTGAGGTAACAAGCACTTAAAGTAGAAACCCAAACCATACCTGTCTCCTGAGATCTCTTGTTTTCTTGGTCATCTTGTCAATTGCGATGTTCAGGGGATCTCCTTTTTCTTTCCTTCCAGTCTGGTAAGAAAAGAGAAATCATTTCTGGTTTAGAACATTTGATATTAGTGACATTAAAAGTTGAGAACAATTCAGAATGACACAAAATTTGTAGAGTCCAACTAGTAAAGAAAGGAAAGATAAATTCCTTTGAGTACACAGAAAACATGACTTGGTTTTTCAAAGATACCTCTTTTCTTCTGAAATAAAAAATTGAAATTGGTGACAATCAATACAGTCTCAGGATGATTGTACATACATTCCAAAGCATTCTTATCTTCTTTATTGGTTTCTCTAGCCACTTACTGATTACGTGAACAAAAGGATATTTTGCTTTTGCTTCTAAATACAAATGTTGTCTGCTTTTTTATTATGTAAGCACACATCTGAGTACAAGAGAACTGAAATGACAAAAATAAATTTAAAAGGATTTTTGAGCAAATTGCTAGAATAGAAATTTTATGACAATGTTTCATAGGCCATATTGCAACTTGTGTACCAAAACTAAAAGAAGTGCATTACTAAAAAATATAGTATTTCTAATCTCTAGTCTGCCATGCAATGAAATGCTAAAATGGCAGTAAACAACACACAGCTTGGAAGTTATGAAAAAAAAATTCCTCCTGAGTATAACAGGACCATTGTCTTTAATAAACTATTCACTTAAAATTTCACTAGTTCCTTGAGTTTATTTTTTCAAGAGGATAAATATAGAAAAAGAAAACTAAACCAATGATATCTACATTGTTTTTTTTAACACAGCAAGTAGACCCCCATTGATACAAAGTGTCACAACCAGGTGGCCTTATCTACCACTTACAAATTATTTTTTAAAGCTTCTTTAAATGCGTTCAATGTTCCAGACTTAGTTAAACAGCCTACAGAATGGTTTATATATTGTCCTAGAGGCTGGAAAACTCTTGCTCCAACTCATTCTCTACAAAATCAGTCAAGTCTCTCTAATAACTTGAGTTATTAAATGAGATCATAGATCACAAGTTGTACCTAATGTGATCACATGCTTCAAGGACATAAACAAATTAATATCCAAAATGTGACTTTGTCTTCCATATTGTTAGATAGGGCCAGGCCCTCAAGGACAATATGGAAGACAAGGTGACTTTACAACTAGAGACAGACACTCCTCTGCCATGGGCTAGATCTCAAAACAAGAGTAAACAAATAACAGCTACCTACTTCCCTAGGGATGGGCATCAGGGATTGATAAGCTAAATAAGTATCAACCACCTTGAAAGAGCCCAATTGAATCACTAGCCCAACCCTCAACAGGAAGAGACTGGATTTAATCTATTTTACCTGAATAATCTATTTTACAAGCAATGGTGCTTGTAATCTCGTTGGTTGCCCATAGTTTTGTCCCACCTCATACCCACCTAACTGAGTTCCCATGTCTTCTGCACAACCTTAGACTCACCTCACCACGTGGTTTTCCTCTATAAAAGTCCCTAGAAGAGACAACTTCCCTGGGACACCCACTCAGGATCCCCCTCCTGTTCCTCTCTCAAGCAGGAGCTTTCTTTCCCTCAATAAATATGTTCTGCTCATTAAAAGAAAATAAAAATGTTACTAACATTCTCTTTCAGCAATAAAATTCTGGACACAGAAAGCTGATACATATACAATCCTCAGAACTGTGTTGAAAGGAGCTACTCCTCTCTGCAAACTGCTTAATTAACCATTTTTTCTGAACAAGTGTCTAAGGCCTGGCCATAAAGGGTTTTCATTGAAAAGTCTAAATAGGGGGTATATGTGTGCATATTTTTAGTCATCTGAAGTCATACAAATTCCCACCATTCTTCCCCATTCTCTAAACTCATGGACTGACTCTCAGATGTCACACTGAGGTTTGTAAGTAGAAAGAGCTTAAAATAAAGTGACTAACATTTTACAACTTTGAAATATAAGCTTATAAATAGCACTAAGAAAACAAAGGTATCTAGAGAA
Organism: Capromys pilorides; assembly: GCA_004027915.1. NCBI lineage: Eukaryota > Metazoa > Chordata > Mammalia > Rodentia > Capromyidae > Capromys > Capromys pilorides. Next base: position 4,835 of record PVKN010033852.1, read on the forward strand.
GAAGTGAATGTGCCTTCCATGCCTGGCCTCTCACACTCTGCTGTGCCCCCCAAACAGCAGCCAGAGGCTGTCCCTTGGCCCTCCAGATTGCTCCTTCCTGCTCCTCAAAATACTGGGCTCTCCAGTGGAGATCTGCATCACAATCTTCCTGAGAACCATGGATTTCCTGGGTTCTTTCCACTTATTAGAGTAACAAAAACTTACTTTACAAAGGTAAAGTTTGGTTTAAAATGTGGTAGTGACAGGAGAGTGGATTGCTATCTTAAAATATCAGACTTGGGAGATAGTTCAATGGCATAAATGTCTTCCTGTCAAGAGCAAGGTCCTGAGTTTGATCCTCAGTACAGAAATTACCAGGACCTTTTGCATACACAAAATAGTTAACAGGCAAAAGTGAAAGGAACTGAAGCATTTGCCACCAGTTCAAAATTTACTGGGCACCAAAGCAGTCACTATTAGTAACATAATATTGAAAATTATCAGAATTAATGCAAAATTGTTCTGTTTTGAACAAAATACTGTATAAAAATTTTATATAAACATAAAATCCAGCAGAGCAGAGACTAGAGTGGGGCTAATGAGGTAAATATGCAAGTTTGCATCTGATATTATTTTTTTATGTATTTAGTACAGAGTCTATAGGGTCTCATTACATAGACAGAACTGCTAGAGATTCTTCTGTTTTCAGCTTCCCAAGTGCTAGAATTACTGGTGCACTGTCTCACGGCACCCTGGGAGTGGGTGGGCTAGCATGGCATGACAGGGATCAAACCCTGATCCTGTGCCTGCCTAAGCAGGAGCTTTAGTCCACTCCACTATCTGGCTGGTCTTAATATCAGTTTTAAACTTTAAAGTTCCCAAGAAGTAGGGGATGTTCTTAGTTTGTGCTCTGTATGTGTTATATATGCCAACCTAAACTTAGAGGCAATAGTAACACAGGACTGTGAGGAGGACTGTTACAGAGACACATGGGAGGTTTGGTTATCCCCTTCTGTTCTCAGAAGGACAACAGGGAGATCCTACACCTGGGGTACTATGCAAGGCAGAAGCACTTGGAGACATGGGAAGTGAAAAGCAGGTTCTCATCTCAAGGGTCTGCTAATATTGATGATTAAACTATAACAAGTCTAGCAATGCTGCAGCTGAAGAGACACAAGAGTACTTCTATAAAGGGCTAATGTGCTGAAAAAGAAGGAGAAGGAGAAGAGTAGGAGGAGGAGGAGGAAGAGAAAGAAGAGGAAGAGGAGAAAGACAAAGACAAGAGAGGGAGACTGAGAAAGAGAAGAGGAAGGGAAAGGGAAAGGAGAGGTGATGGGAGAGGGGGATGGAGGGGTGGGGGAGGGGAGGATAAAAGGGCATGGCAGGGGAAGGGGGAGAAGGGGAAGGGAGAAGGGGATCGGGGAAGGACAAGAACAAGGACAAGAAGGAAGAGAAGGAAAAGATCCTGTCTTTGGGAAGCCAAACTATCTTAGAGGGTGAAAGGGGAAATGTAGCTGGGCCTTAAACCATAGATTTTATTAACCTAGAAAGGAAAGAGAACCCAAAAAGCAAGGCATGAAAGCAAGATCCTGAAAGACGCGTTTTAGGAGCACATTAGGTGGAAGGCGGCCCCCTGTTCTCTACAACACCAAGACCAAAGAGAGAGTTGACTAAATGTTGAGCTTAGTTTTCTAAGTTTCTCTACAGGGTGGTCACTGCTGATGACATGATCCACAAGCCCAGAGAACCGCTGTTCACATTCGCATTCTGTGCCGCTCCTCAGTTCTCTGTGTGCGACATTTCCAGTACTGGGTTTCTCCAAGCTCTGAGTGTTTAGCTAAAAGCAACTCAGAAATGGAGCTGACCTGGTTGCTGTATTTTCTGTGGTTCACCAAATAAGCATTTTTACTACAAAGACTTAGAGATAATGTGGTTTACTGGCAAGGATAGTCAAGGTACAGGCCCTTGGTTAGCTCCAACCGTTTTTGTTTTGTTTTGTTTTGTTATGTCATGTTTTGTTTCTGAGGTACCAAGCACTGAACCTAGGACCTCGTGTTGTTTTTGCTTTACAATCTATTTTCTTCTCAAGACATTTTTGTTTTAATTTTTTCACACATGGTACCCAGGTTAGCCTTGAACTTGCAAATTTTCTGCTTCTGCCACCCTAGTAGGTATGATTACATGAGTGCAGCACCATGCCCAGTTAATTTTTTTAAAGTATGTGTCTAGAGGCAATAGTAGCATGCCCACAATGCTTAGACTTGCAGGGCAAAAGGGGACTTGTGAGCTATTACGTTATATTGACCTCTTCTGCGTCATGTCTGCATGTGGAAATAAATTTGAATCATCAGCCTTGGCAGCCTTGGTGGAGCACAACTCTAATCCCTGCACTCAGGAGGCTAAAACAGAAGGACTGCTGTGATTTTAAGGCTACTCTGGGCCACAAAATGAGTTCAATGCCAGCCTGTACTACATAATGAGACCCTGTCTCAAAAAGACAAAAACGAAAAAATTATCAGCCTAATTGGACAAGAAGTCAATTGGCCAGAGACAGAGAGACAGATAGAGTTGCCTCCTAGTGTCAAGGTCCTTATTAGACCCTGCAATCTAGGATTAATGATTCACCTCCCTTTTCTTAATGTCTGAGTTTCGTCTTAAGCACAATGGATGCCATGATATATGACCTATCTGCTTCACAAGGCTAGCAGTATGATCAATCACGATGTCCATGTACTGGAAACAATAAAATGCACGAACAATAGGAAGGGTAATTAGAAAGTATTTTTTGCTGTGGGAAGAAAAACAAAAGAATTGATTTACTAACTACACAGAAGCTACTTTAGGATCACCTGAACTTCTGTGAATATCTTGCTAATAAAAAACTAGAATCCCTGAAGAAAAGTTATTCCACTGTAAGGAAAGAATTATGTTGTGCAATTAATTTAAACAGTCAACTGGTGTGATTTATTTTTATTTTTATTATTTTTTTAATTTTTAGTCTAGAATATTTTTAGGAAACTAAATGAGGGACAGAAACTCCAGCTCAGTTTTTTATACAGCATATTCTCAGATGTGTTTGTTCAGTATCTAAGGACCTGATGATTATCCTAAGCAAATTCTCATTTTTGGTAGGTCAACCAGATGTCTCCCTGAGGCTTCTCAAGACTTTCCATGCTTTATAAATTAAAAATGCTTTAACAAAACTGACATACATGCATTTGAACTCACCACCTAATAATAAAAATGCACAGTGTTTAGTCACACACTTAACCTGTGCCTTTGCAGAAAAACGAAACAGAAGCGAGTTACAAACTCTTTCTGGCAATACCACCAATATCTTCCAGGCTTAGCTGCAGCATGAACAGGCCAAGATGAGCTAGAGAATTTAGCACCTGGGAACCACGGGAATGTTGGTGATTACGTACCCCACATCCCTGTGTCAAGAAAGCAGTCATAGTGTTGTAGGCAGCTTAATTAAACAGAAAAATATAGGCAATCAGACAGCCAGCGCTAGGCCCTCAAAGAGACAATGTAAAAGACAAGGTAACTTTACAACTTGGTAAGAGAGGCAGAGCCCTGCTGTGGGCCAGACCTCAAGACAAAAGAAAAACTAAATATAGTCACATACTTCCCTAGGAATGCGCATCAGGGATTAATATTCTAAATAGATGTCAATCACCTTTTAAGAGTCTTAAGCAATCATTAACTCAACCTCCCATAGGAAGAGACCCTGGTCCATATTCATGCCTGCGGGCTACGTGACTTGCTTCCCCATTCTTTATTGGATTTAATCAATTTTACCTGAGCAATGATTCTTGTAACCTCATTGGTTGATCATGGTTTTGTCTCACCTCATGCTCACCTAAGTGAGTTCCCATGGTTTTCTCCTTAGATCCACCTCAGCGCATGTTTTTACTCTGTAAAATTCCCTGAAAGAGATAGTTTCCTGGGGAGCATCAGCTCTCAGACTGGAACTTTCTTTCCCTCAATAAATATGTTCTGCTCATTACCTCTGTTTGTTCCTAAAACTCATTCTTCAGTTTTAGAGAATACCAACTGGTCCCAGGTACTTTTGAGGTCCAGAGTTGCTCTGTATCATTTGGAGGTTCCCTGTATCATTTGGAGGTCTTCCATCCAGGATCAGTGTTCACACTACATCATTAGCTCTGCAGAAAGGCCTAGGGGGCCCTCAGTCCAGGCTTTCTTCTCTCTAAACCTTAAGTGGCTGCTTTTCAGGATTATGCTGAACACTAAAGAGACAGGATAATAGATAGATAGATAGATAGATAGATAGATAGATAGATAGATAGATAGATAGATGGATGGATAGATAGATAGATAGATAGATAGATAGATAGATAGATAGATAAAGAGACAGTGTCTGTAGCATGTTTAGCGCAGCACCTGAGCTCTGGGTAAACTCAGGAAACATTGGCTGTTTCTTTCCCGCTCCCTCGTTACTCTAAAGGAGGAAGATAGCAAGATCCAGAGATAGTGACTCCTTCTAATCACCTAGCTCCTTGATATTTGACCACTGGCACCTAGGACTCCCAGCGCAGGGTGTTTTCCATTCCATATCTAAACCACCACCCATCCCTAAAATCCCCGGATGCTGTGCCTATATTGAGTTTATCTGTTCCTCTTCAAAGACTGTCAACCAAATCTCAGTTTGGGGAATATTCCCTATACCACTTTCTGTCCCCAGACCCAGCGTGACTTGCTGAGACCTCCTCCCCGCTTGTCATCTTTCTGGATGGTTACAGAGAATGAGTCTGCAATAGAGAGAGCCACTTAATAAATACCATGGCTTGGAAAAGGAGGCGGGCGGGAGAACTCTCGAGTTGCTGTGGGCGCCTTTCCTCGTCACCATCTGTTGTGCTAGGGAGGTGCATGTTTATTAAACTTTATTTGTTTTAGTCTTTCAGTGCTATTTTACAAAACATATTCAGGATAGATCCGTGGCTTGAAATAATGAGAGTGAAGAGAATAAATTTCTTGATTTGGAATTTTATGGAGATCCTTTATTCTCTCATCCTCTGGCTCCAAACTCAAGTCTAGTTTGCCAAAGTATCAGATGTTGTCATGAATACTTTCCTATTTCTAGTTTAGATCTAAGCAGAAGGATTGGACCATTAACTCAAATTTTAGTTTTTACAATTCACCTTTGGGAAAAGTGTAATAGTTTATTTCAACAGTCTGTATACTGCTACCTTTTACATATTAAAGGTCCACCTACTTTGAGCAAAGATATATCTCTCTCTCTCTCTCTCTCTCTCTCTCTCTCTCTCTCTCTCTCGGTCTTTCTGTTTCTGTCTCTGTCTCTTTCCCCATATTAATATCCATGAAGCCTTAAAAATGCTGAAAATATATAAGATGCACACAATGTATTTATATCAACATATACAAATTCCCTAGTTTACAAAAAAAAAAAATAAGAAATAACAAACATTCATATTTATCTCTCTGAAAAGTGAGAATTTGCTTAAGGACTTTTCCCATTCTACCCCTTAACTGCACTGGAACACATGATCCAGCCATGGAGTCCTGAGAATAGAAGCCTACCAGCCAGGACTTCCATTTGACCCACAGACGTACATCAAAGGTGTTTTAGGCTATATATAATTGTATAAGACACGGTGGTGCAAAGACAGAAGTCACCTTTGTCTTCCTTGCCCTCAAAGAAAAATTGTAAGCATGACTGAAAAAGTTCTTCAAAATAATATGTAGCTTTGAATCTCATCTACAGGAAGTGCAAGGCTTTAATCAAATGCCCAGACTTCAAACTGTAACCATTTGAAAGGAGAGGATGTCAAAATCATCGGATGGCAGTACACAATAGTGGGCCATGCACTCTGTCTCCAACTCATTTTGCTGTCATTTAAACCTTGATTTAGACAACAGAAGGGAGGAGAAAAAAAATTATCTATTGATCCAGCAGTCACCACTTTCCTACTTGGAACGTTGCCCGCCTGCCCTCGAACCTCGCATATAAGAATCATATCCTTATCACAAATAGCCCCGCTATTTATAGAACATTGAACATTTCCTAATACCTCTATAATATGTGTAAATCATAGTCTGAAGAGGTGAACCTTTCTAAATATTATCTTTTCACTACTTAAAGACATTTTTCTTGAGAGAAAGAGGTAGCATCTCTTTGGAATGGAACGTAACAAAGCGGTGGCCACATAATGAACTGAAGAACAGAATATATTTACAACATTACGAGCAAACCTTGCTTGACCTAGGATCCTAACGGGGAGAGGGAAGAGACAAAAGAGGAAGAGGAAAAGCTCATAGGTCTCTGACTTTCTATGCCATGCCCTGTCAAGGCTGGAGGAAAGAGCTGCTAATATATAATGCGATACACTTGCTGTTGTCTTCCTCTCACATCGTCTTCACCATGGAATATTACAATGAAGCTTACACCCCAGCCCCCCAGTTGTTAGTTGTTCATTCCAACCACAGCCTTATTTTCTACTAAATTCTTGGGCCTATATTTAAGGTTGTCCTTATTGCAGAGCACATCTTTAACTCAGTAACTCACAACTTTTTGGGCTCTTTTTAGGTCGACTGATGGCTCTCTGGAAGGGACTGAGTCTCTTTAGCCATCCATTCATTTAGAAAATTCTATTCATTCTTCAGGAGCAGCTCACATACCCCAGCCCCTCAGCAAGCCTTCCTACACCTATCCAGCCCTAGGAGATCCCCTGCTGTGAACATATACTCCAATTAAGCACTGTACAACATAACGCAGATGTTAACGATGTAACATACTGCATTATTTAATGGTTCTTCACGGGGCACAGAACAGAACCCAAGCTGTGTGCTCATCAGAAACACCAGAGAACTCCACATAAAACCCATCAGAACTACATATAAAGACATGATGTTTGCAGTAGGTTCAGGACCCGGGATGTAGGCAGGAAAGAAGGAATGGATGACTGGGAAAATATGAATTTTCCTGATTTCCTAAAAATAAATTTCCTTAATTTCACAAAGAGCTGGTCTTAGACCAAGGAAACATTTCATTGACACCTGTGCCATGTTACAATTTTTGTTTCTTGATTTATTTTATCAGCACAGGTATAGTCCTCAGTGATTGACAGACAACCTTGCATAGGAGATATTTTTC